>OMKY01109776.1:0-11518 GCA_900302395.1 Bregmaceros cantori | reverse complement strand
CTCTCTCTCTCTCTCTTGCTAAACCTCTCAATACCCCCATCTCTCTCCTTCTCAATCCCTCTTTCTACACCCTCTCTCCCTCTCACACACTCTCTCTCTCTCTCTCTCTCTCTCTCTGCCTCTCGCTAAACCTCTCAATACCCCCATCTCTCTCTCTGTCTCTCTGACTCTCGCTAAACCTCTCAATACCCCATCTCTCTCCTTTTCAATCCCTCTTTCTACACCCTTTACCCCTCTCTCTCGCCACCCCCTTCCCCCCTCTCTCTCTCTCTCTCTCTCTCTCTCTCTCTCTCTCTCTCTCTCTCTCTCTCTCTCTCTCTCTCTCTCTCTCTCCCACAGACAAGTGTGAACGTGTGTAGACTTTGTGCATCCAGTAAACATGGTCAAAGTGAGGGTCGTGATGTGCGTAGAATGCACAACCTCTTGCATCACTGCCGAGCTATTTGACGTCGAGCTTGTTAAAAACTAGCTCGACTGTATCACAAGGTGGCGCTCCATCCATACATACATGGATGAGGGTGTTTTAGCGACTGCACCACAGAGCCAGCACATTTACCATGGGATTTTTAACTGCCCAATAACTAATAATAATAACCAACTGTATATAAACATAGCAGCTATTTAACTAACTACCTTTCAACCTTGATTGCTCAGTTAAGGACAGTAATTGGGATTGGTTCTTTAACTCCTTTAACAGAAGACTGGAGAAAAGAGGAGATCGAGATTTCCAATCAATCTCGATCTCAGCCAAGTTGAAAAAATAACTACTGGTTTTGGTTATTTAGTTTTGATTGATTAACAAAACTCCTTTAACGGAGGACTGGAGGAAAGAGGAGATTGAGCCAAGATTGAGATTATCAATCTCAATCTTGGCCTAGTTGAAAAAATACCTACAGAACGCTGGTTATGGGAGAATATGGAAAAACGTGGGCAAGGGTAGAAGACTACACCGTAACAGAGTGAGCGAGAGGGGTGTAACTGGGAGTGTGAATGTTGAAAAGAGAGAGAGAGAAAGAGAGAGAGAGAGAGAGAGAGAGAGATGGACAGAACCTTTGTTTATTCATCCTTTGTGTTGTTGTGGTTGAGCTGTAATTGTGTCGGTGTGTGGGATGTTGAGAATAGGGGCGTGGGGCTGTGTGGGAATAGATTGGCCACCAGGAGGTGTAACTGTGTGTTGAATTCCAATACGACCTGGAATCTTGGCAGCTTCCAAATAATATTAAAAGGAAAACAGTTGAGCATCGGGTTTGTTAGTCCAGCCCCATACAGAGTCTTGGAGCTGTGGCTTAGTGCACAGCACACGCAGCACCGTGAGATCGCTTCCCCTCATGGTGATATACTGTAGGTCCGTTCCTCCCCTCTCTCTCATCCCCGTTTCACACTAACGCTGTAGAAAAAGTTGCGCCTATGCTGAAAAAATAGTAATAAAAAAAAGTTAGGTATTATTTCCCGTGACCCACCACAACGTGGCATGGCGTATAACGTCTTGTGGGGTCTCAAACATGTGGCCCGGTGGCCAGATGCGGCACGTCGGGCTATATTATGCGGGTTCCACCTTGATTTGAACACTTACTAATAGTGTGCTCCACAAGTTTGGACCACATTTTCATTTATTGTTTCAACCTTGTGAGGTTTAGTTTGTAGCAACCCCACAATTTCTGCTGTGTGGGAGAAAACATTTGGGTATTGAATCAGACAGGCGTCGGCCCGTGCATACACCCTGGGGTATCAATACGGCCTCGGCGGACGCGGAGATTGAGAGACGGAGCCTTTGCATTCATTGAGGCCGGTTTCTTGATCTTTTTCTGGATCTAGTCGTGAAGCTTGCCGCTTTTGCTGGATGCCCCGGGGGTAATCTTAAAATACAACAAAATATAACAATGTTATTTCTTATCTCCAAGGCTGCCCCATACATAGTCTTGTTGCTGTAACAAGACCGCAGCACCATGAGAGCTATAGATGCGCAGATTGCGCGAATTGTTACAGCCTTAATCGAGTGAATTAACAAAAAAATTGTCCCCTATTCCCTATATGAAATCGCTCTCTATTCCCTATATAGTGCACTATTTGGGCCGCACGCCATTGTGTAGGCGTGTCCGAATACTCCGCTACCCTATATATTGCACTCAAAGTATTCCACAATGCACCGTGAAAAGTAGTGAGCATTGATGTACTCTAGAGCAAGCAATATAACCCATAATGCATTACGAGACACATTAAAAGTGACCTAAAATACAAACAGTGTTTGTCGGGAGTCGAGAGTGACCGACGACAGCAAAAAGTAGACTTTTCTGTGATGGTTGTTGTATTTTATGTTATAATAATTCTGACGGCGGCAACTCTAATGTTGCTGTTGAGTCCACTATGTAGGGAGTAGGGGATAGGGATCGATTTCATAGCCTGCCGAGCCAGAACCAACGTTCATCGTCCGCACATCGCTAGACGCTCGCATTGGATCTGGGAAAATCCAAGTCGCCGTCGGTACGAAATCAATCGACCAATTGTGTGATGTGGGGGGCGGAGCTTGTAGGGGCTACGCGAGAAGTGGGCAGAGTCTGATTGTCACGCCTACACGCCGCTTGTCCCACCTACTGCGCTGTGACTGGATAACACAATTTGATTGACACATGTTTTTCCTACGTTTTCTGACCCTGTTTTTACCAGACCTAATGCAAGCTCTAGCAATGTGTGATACGTGGACGATGCGTTGGTTCTGGCTCGCCGGACTAGCAGACACACATACGCCTCATCTCCAGTTTGTATAACAGCCGTGAGGAGCATGCTTGGTGTATCGTCGGTGATAATGACCCCCATCATCCCAGAAGAAGCCATTAGACGTAGTAAGCCGTGATAGATGTGAGAGGAGTGATAGTCATCCACTGAGCATTGTTTCCCGTAGCCCATGACCGCGCTAATGATGGAATAAAACATAGTTACACACCTTTTGGGGCCGCCATGTCCAACGGAGAGCTTCCGTCTCAGCCACTCTCCACGCAGTAGCAGGTCTACAGTCCACGGCCGGATGGCTGTGTGTAAATTATCTTGAAATGCATTTTCCAAGTGATGAAGCCATCAAGTTGAGCTGCAACTAACGTTTATTTTGATATCTTTGATATCTTTGATATCTTCTATCTTTCCTGACGATTAATCAATCTCCTCTTTCCTCCAGTCCTCTGTTAAAGGAGTTCTGTTAATCAATCAAAACGAATTAACATCAACAACAAATAATCCAAACCGTTAGCTGTTTCTTCAACTAGGCCGAGATCGAGACTGATTGAAAGTCTTGATATCCTTTTTCTTCTTTCTTCTCTCTTCTTTCCGGTCCTCCGTTAAAGGAGTTCTGTAACCAATCCCAAATTACTGTCCTTAACTGGACAATCAAGGTTGAAAGGTAGTTAGGTAAATAGCTGCTATATTCCTTAAATCTAAATCTAAAAACGAAATCACTTTTGTGAAGCGCCTTCTTCTGTGATTTTGGCGCTATATAAAAACCTGTTGAGATGAGTTGCGTTAATCGATGAATCTTTTCTTTTTTTCCTTTGAAATCTGAACATTTGTATATTCGGAACAAAAGTATTTTTTGCGCCCCATTCGGCGCTTTATTCAGGATTGGCTGGAAAAAAGGGTCAAGAAGGGGGAGGAGACATGGGGCAAAGATGTCGGGGAGGGGGTGCGAACGATTCTGCGTGCCACACATATGGCATCCAACAAAAGCAAAAAGCATCACGCCTAGAGCCCAAGAGAGATTAAGAAACCGGCCTCACTGAAAGCAAAACCTCAGTCTCTCAATCCCCGCATCCGCCGAGTAACCTTAAACATTGTTGATATTGCAAACGTTGAACATGTTCAACACATTTAAGCAGAGGAGTGCCAAAAAACAAGTAAATGATTGATTATCAAAATAGCTTAATTAATCAGTTGCAGCTCTACCATCAAGTGATTCATAGATTCAAGTCGGTACGAAATTTAAAAAAAAAGCATTTTTAAAATATTTGAATAATCCACATTTCTACCTTTCTTTCTTCTGTCTTGCTCTGCAGGTCCAAGTCGTGGTCTTCTGTTGAACATGGAGAGTAAACAGAAATCTATGACAAATTCCCCACGAAGAAAATGATGTTAAAGTACTTTCATTTAATCACCATCCTCATCCAATAATCTCTTTGCTGTTGAATAAAATATTAAGTTAAAATAATTTAGAGCTCGGACACTATTTATAAACGTCGCCTCCAAATTGAAGTGAAATGCGACCAAGGGGATTGTGACCAGTCCATCATCACGGTCGGTGCCATCGATTCCACGTCCTCCTCCGGGATTTTACGATGACTGCCATGCGGGCGGACGCGGCACTTACGGAAGGCATGCTGATTGAACTCATGCCGACCGATTCGCCCACGCCCTCGCGTTGTTCGTCACGGACCACAGGCACGGCCACGACCGCCACCACCGACGGAGAGTCGGTGCTGAGCGCTGCCAGTGAGCCTCCCTGCTCCCACTTCCTGTCCGCCAACGTCATCAACGTGGGTAAGTGTTTCTTCTTCTCTGATATGAAAGCAGCGCATGGTCGCAGTGAACACATTCCCTTTCAAACTTTATTTATATCGCACCTTTCATGCGGAGCAACACAAAGTGCTTTTCAGAAATAGAACATTGAACAGAACAACATTACCCACAGCCTCCAAATATAAGCAAACAGGCACATACTTAGCCACAGAGTCTGGTGTCCCCATGCTGTGGTCTAAGGAAGATTTGGCGAGTCTCGGCCCCCTCCAAAACTCAGAGGTATTGGTTTACACAGTCTCAGCGGACGCGGGGATTGAGGCAAGGATGCCTTTGCGTTCAGTAAGGCGGGTCTCTTGAGAGACACTGGGCCTCTGCATTTAGCGAGGCCGGTCTCTTAATCCCTCTCTGGCTCTTGTTGAGATGCTTGTCGCATTTGCTGGATGCCTCGGGGGAAATATTAAACACAACACACACACAGTAGGCTGATGTACCGATGACGGCAACATCCTAGTTATAAGCCAGGTCAAAAAGATGTGTCTTGAGCTTCTTCTTAAAAATCTGCAGTCTCCACGGCCCTGAGGCCCTCCGGTAGATGTGCAATGCGTGGACGATGTGATGTTTCTGGCTCGCCAGTGTGAACCAGGCCTATGACAGTCAGGAAAACTCGAGCCAGCCATTGTGCACAATCAACAAGCGGTTTAGACAAAACTGTGCGAGAAAGCTGTGGGGGTATGAAATTGATGTGAATGAAAGCTATCATGTTTTTAAAGTGAAGTGTGGCACAAGACAAAAGAAAAGAGACAAGAAGAAAATAATAAAAGCGACACCACATCCCAAAGTTGTGCGAAGGCCTCCCCCCACCAAGAAATGTGCTTGTGATGAGCTGTGTCTCTCCACGAGCGAAGAATGTGAACTGCGTACAACCGTTCTCTCCCTCTCCAGGCTGCACATGAAGTATTCATAGCCGTCCCGGGAGACCGCCGCCATGATATTCATATGCACACCGTCGTCAACATCGGCAACTGCTGTTTGCTATTCAATTGGACGCCACACGCAGACACACACACAAAATCACACACGGACAGGCACACGGACTAGGGCTGCAACAGATGATTATGCGCAGCAGGTTATGTTTTGGGTTGCGTTGGTTTGTCCCCTGGATAATTGAAAAAGTTGAGCACAGATCTGGATGGAAATTTACAGCGCTTGCACCCAAAAAAAAAACCTAAAAAAATAAATCAATCTTTTAAGATGATATTTAGTCGGAGCCCTAGCTGTGTGTTGATAGTTGTAACTTTATTGTATAGTAGTTAACTCTGTCAAAGACATGTTTTTATGACTAGGACCACTGAATGCCAAACACGCATTCTCACATCTGTGGGTTACATTAGATAACAAATAGATTGGGTGCAGTGCTTCTATCTGACCGCCAGAGGGCGATATATCAATGGCGTGTATAGCGGTGGTGTATACTGCCACCTGGCGGCCACCGCCGGCACTTCACCAAATTTTGCAGAGTTGTTGGAAATGACGAAAGAAAGAAGTGATTCAATTTTGGTGCATTTCTGTAGCCTATAAGTAACAGCGGGCATACTCGTCCCGCACCTGCGCTGTGTGATGCGTGGACGATGCGTTGGTTCTGGCTCGCCAGGCTAATACTCTACAAGCACTTGCATTGTTAATGGCTTGCGTGCTTATTGTTGATAATATGGTTCACTTACTGAAATGCAGGGACGTTGAGTGTATGTGGTCAGGGTTGGGAATAGTCGTGCGCAATGCGACAATATGAGATTGAGGCTGTTTTGGTGTCTTGCTTACGTTGTGAAAAGAGGTTATGTGCTGCCTCCCACACCAGGGCATGTGAGCGGAGGTCCTACCCAAAACTAATTTTTTCTATTAGCTTGCTCTATAATGATCTTTTTATATTATTATCCTCTCCCGTTCACTAGTCCTCGCTCAGCTGAGATTGTCTAAAATACATCACTCCCTCCTTTATTGATTGTTTGCATGAATATTTGATTTCTATCCGGCCCCAAGAATCTATCCCCAGTGCAGGCATGGCATAGCCAGCCTTTGTGTGTGTGTGTGTATGCACGCGCGCGCACCAGATGGCACCGGTGGCGCGCTGAAATCCCAGTGTTTGCGAGGGTTCGTTGTTATAAAGTTTACGGTATTGTAATGAGACTGTCATTGTAAACACACCTATTGCAATGTGCTTTTCCACACCCAAATGTTAACTTGTTTTGATGTTCCTTCCGGGGGATCTCAGAGGACACCCCCTCTCTCACACACGCTCGGCAGGGTTCGGCCTTGGTTCGACGACGATTGTTGATTATTGTACACATGAAAGTTTTACCCGACGCGTGGCGGTTTATTTATCGAATGCGTTAGACTGTCCCGCATCCGATGAACTTCATCAGACTTGGAAGCCCGCGAGCGTCCATAGACTGGACAGGTTTAAACTCTTCAAGTTTGCCGTTGTGCGAGTCAAAATCTTCAGCGGTGCCGTCAGGCGAAGCTCTGTTCCTCCCTTGTGGCGAATTCACACAATCACAGCGCCTCGCATCTCTCTCACTCTCTCTAAAGCACTCTCTCCCCCTCCATCTCTCCCTCTACATCTCTCTCCCTCCATCTCTCCCTCTACATCTCTCTCCCCATCTCTCTCTCTAAATCTCTCTCCCCCTCCATCTCTCCCTCTACATCTCTCTCCCTCCATCTCTCCCTCTACATCTCTCTCCCTCCACCTCTCTCTCTACATCTCTCTCTCCCTCCATCTCTCCCTCTACATCTCTCTCCCTCCATCTCTCCATCTATATCTCCCTCTACCTCCATCTCTCTCTCTCTGTCTCTCACAGCCTCTCTCAATCATAAGTCTACATTATATGGTATATATGTAATTATTCTGCAATTATTCTATAGTTAGTGCATTTTAATACTTTCATTGGGCAGCGCCTGCGTTTTTGACTTCTTTTTTTAATAATTGTGTTTCACTCCTTCCGTTGTTTTGTTACGTTATTTGCTGCTTGCCGAGGTCGTCTTTGTAAAAATAGATTTTAATCTGCGCTTGCTCCTAGTCTAATATCCTTTTTCTCCTCTTTCATGTCCGTACTTGATTGTTTCCGTTCAGAATAAATTTGTTCTCAGAGTCCGCAACGTGCTGCTGAGGACACAATAAAAGCTATAGTTCTATTTACGCTGTTCCAATTATCAGCAAATCTTGGAGATATGGAGAATCAGTATGGGAGTCATTCCCACCACTCCCTTCAACAGTTTTTCCAGGAACTTTTCAGTAGGGCTGCAGCTATGAATTATTTAAATCGTCGATTAGCTGCCGATTATTGAAACAATCATTTGACTAATCGGTTGTATTTTTTTTTTTGCTTGTTTTTTTTAAATCCCCAAAATATCAACACTGAGCAACAATTACAAGATACTAATCTTGTCAACTTGAAATATAGTCAAATTCCGTGCTTCTTGACCAAAAAAAAGTACAAGAATTAAGTTACATACTGTGAGACCAAATCATTACATTGAATTCATGCTGTAATATTTAGATTTTTTTTTGCTTTTCTTCATATTCCTTCTCTTCTTCATTTCCTTTTCATATTTTTTTTTCATTTCATTTTCAATTTTTTGGGGGGCTGGTCAGAAGTTAGGGACCAAACAAAAATTCAGCCATTTTGAATTCAGCCATCGTGAAAGTATTGGCGTCCAAAATATAACCAGTTTGGTTATATTTGAACGTAGCCTGGAGCATTAACAGACACAATCTGAGACAAACCCATCCACTCAATGATCTCTCTCTACTGAGCGCCTCTGTTGGAAACAAACGGTCCAATGGATCGAAGGTAATACCACAATCCTACTGCTGCTCGTGCAAAACGCAGTGTCCGCCCACGGGATGAACATTCTCATGGCTTTGCGAGGAGTCACTAGAAACGGTTTGTAACCCCATCACCCAACCGCACACAAACACATGCACACACTCGATGTGTCGTAGCGCGTATTCATTGACACTAATGGAATCTTGTCGTGGAAGCAACCATAAGGCGGTGTCACCCCTCAGGCGGTGTCTGGGTGGGCTCCTCGCTGCCACTCAGGGGCCGGGAGCTATAAGGATTCAGCATCTTCCTGTGGTAACATTACATGCACCATTTACCCCCGGCCTGCCCTCAACCACGCTCCCCCCAGGCTCAATGACCCCAAATCACAACAGGTGTCGAAGATTGCAGCCAGTTGCTATAGTAACGGGATGCTCACACCACCGCCCAGTAAGGCCTGCTTCATACTTTACGGATGAAAGCCGCCCGTCCGTAGTTAATGTTGTCTCGGTCGGTAGCGCTCAGACTCTCCCTGCCGGGTCAAGTTTCATTAGCCAGTGCACCCACAAGGGGCCCGTTTTGCATCTTTGGCAAACTTGCGGAAAACGTTGTGTTATGATCAGGGCTTGAAAACGGAATTATTTTTGAAACGTACCGTTCCGAACGGTTCAGGCAGGTCTCTGTTTAACGTTTTCGTTCTCTGAAAATTTCGTTCGTTCTTAAAGTTCCTCATACTGTGCAATGTTAAGTTTAGATAAGGTTTAAACAACATATATTTGGTGGCCTTTCAAACTTCTGTGTAAGTGTATTAACATTAAAAGGGGGTTTAAAACGCCTTTACATTCACTTCCTCGTCTGTCCACAAGATGGAGCCCCAGATGCATGGGGCTTGATGATTGACAGTGAAAGTTGGATGCATGCACAACCGGAAATAGTCTCCCAGAAAAATGTTCAAATATATAGGGAACAGAAGAAAAAAGTTTCTAACCGGTTTTGTGGATTTCATAATGTTCCGTTTGTGTTCCGGAACATTTGAATACATCTTTTTTTGTTTCTGTTTGTGCTCCTTGTAAAATTCCATAAGTTTCCGTTCGTTTCCGATTTCCGTTATCGTTCCTTGAACCAGTTCGAAGCCCTGGTTATGATTCCTGGTGGTCAGGGCTCCGAACCGGTTCAAGGAACGAAAACCGGAAACCGATACAGTTGCACTTAAATTTGAAAGTCCACCAAATATATTTTGTATTAACTATATCTAAACGTTGCACAATATGAGGAACTTTAAGAACGAACAAAATTTTTGCGTTCCGAACCGGTTCAGGACCAATATTTTGGTGGCGGAACGGTTCAGAGAATGAAAATGTTAAACATAGGCCTGTCTGAACTGTTCAGAATGTAACTTTTTAAAAATTATTTTGTTTTCAAGCCCTGCTGATGGTAGTTATTTAAACTACCACTCAACATGCAATATGGATGTATGAGTGCATGCTAAAGGTGTGTGCTGGGTGCACTGGATTGTTGTGTACTGTAAGACCACAAGTACAATTACCTGTTTGGCTTTAAGTCCAATAAGAGTGGACTCGCACAAACGCCAGATCTACTGGCAGAGCATAAACAACTCTCGATCCCATCGGCCATCCGACTGATCTCATAGATGGTGATAAGACTCATACAAGTTGTATTGCGACACGAACGTGCCAACTCGTAGAGGATCGTAATCATTGATCAGTGGCATAAGAGGCAGCATGGTTAGCTAAAGATGGTAAAAAAAGCTAACATGGTACTTAGCCTCTGATCCAGTTTAATGCCAGCAGACTGCGCCGATGAAGGTCTGCTCAATAAATAGAGGGAGACACAGGTGGTAACTGTCAGACTTACTTGTAGCTCCACTTGTCCGAAGGCGGGCACCCAGTGCAGCATCGCCCCCTACTGCTAGCCTCCGGAAGTGGCACACACAACATGCTGTCTGTTAAACAAAACCTACAAAAAAACTAGGGCTATGCAGTCATCTCCGAAATGCATTGGAAGCGGATATTAACCCCAGAACTGTAAAGAAAAGTACTCTTCAACCTATGGGAATAAAAATCTTGTTGATTTCTTTGTAACAACATTGAAAATATTTGGATGATTTGTGAGATTTGTTTCAATTGAAAAAAGAATATAAACATAATGATAGGGGTGTAAATAATATCGATTTAGTATCTATATCGATACAACAGCTGTCGATACAATGTATCGATATGTCCACAAGAATACTGATTTTTTTCTTCTGGACGTAATTCCACGCCCGTCCTGTGGGTGGCGCTAAACCTATTTGGCGCCTCCTACCTCGCCTCCTTTACACACACACACACAAACACAGCGTGTGTGTCTGGAAGGTAGTACATTCACTCCCATACTCACTCACTCATTACCTCCTTCTCTCGCTCGCTCGCTCCCACTATCTTTCTTTCACTCTCTCTCTCTCTCCTCTCTCTCTCTCTCTCTCTCTCTCTCTCTCTCTCACACTCTCACACACACTCACACACACACACACACACACTCTAGCAGCAAGACAGCGCCGCACCTAGTATAATCTCTGCTGTAACGAAAACTGCCGTTGTTCTCTCAAATATCGAATTGTATCGAATCGTTGTGAATTCTTGAGTATCGAAAAAAAAAAAATCTTTGGGTCATGAAATCCATACTGAATCAAATCGCCATGATGGGTGTGATTTACACCGCTACATAATGATATGGAACTCTACAGGGAGATAATCACAGAATGGTTCAAACATTTACCCAATGAGTGCGTCCCAAAGAGAAGTTACAGAAAAAATAAGTCTAAAAATAAGTCTTACAAAAAATCTCACAAGCGTAGCAGGCATTTTTTTTAAAACCCAGTGACGATGCGTGACTGATACTGTGCCATTTTACGACAGAAAATTGGAAAACGTTCTGACATTTTTCATTCACGCTCGGCCGTGGTGACATTCCACATATGATCATTGTATAAATCACTGATGCGTAAAATTAGCTTAATGTTGTTCTGAGCAACAACAACAACAGCCTACCAACACACCGTGTTGGTATGTTAGCAGGTAGGCCTGCACAGTGCATGTAGACCAGTTTATAGCCTGGCGAGCCAGAACCAATGCATCGTCCGTGCCCATCGCTCTCTCTGCCCCCCCCACTCCCTCTCTTCCCCCCACCCTCTCTCT
>OMKY01109744.1:1933-13521 GCA_900302395.1 Bregmaceros cantori | reverse complement strand
CCCTGTGCACTACAGGCGACTAAAACGAACATTGGGTCTGGTCTGGAGCTAATCAACAAATCAGATTATTGGGCGTTTGACAACCGGCCAATCAGAGCCACTTCAGAGCCATGGGCGGAGTTTGGTACGTTGTGTGACCAAGTAGCGCCGTTGTTAATAAACGTGCCCACGTCACTTGCTCCGCCTACTTTGCTGTGATTGGATAACTTTGATTTAAAAAAAAAAAAAACTCCTACCGTCCTCCATCACACGCCACTCTTTTTTTGATACGCCCGAGTCCAGACCCAATGTTCGTTCTAGTCAAATGGCTTGCTCATTGTGAGGCGAGCAACACATCCTGTAAAACAACATGTATACAGCATAGTGTGCCAATAATAGTTTATATGCCCGAAACAGAGCGTGGGGGATGTAATGGCTTTGTGTGCCCTACGATAATGATTTAAGATACCTCGTCAGTGTAGGCCTCTCCGTCAGTGAACGGTTCTCCGTCCGTGTCCTCAAGGTCGCTGGCTCCGCTCAGGTAATCAGAGTGGTGTGGATCCAAAGTGTCCAAGTCCTGCTCTCCACCGGTCTCCAGCTACAAAGTCAGTGTTACAGAGTACAATTATTACCCAATACCAGCTACTAGTAGACAGTCAGTGTTACAGAGTACAATTATTACCCAATACCAGCTACTAGTAGACAGTCAGTGTTACAGAGTACAATTATTACCCAATACCAGCTACACAGTCAGTGTTACAATTATTATCAAATGCGACCTGTTCAGTGACTTCCAATAGGAATTACCATGTCCAATTACTGTTCAAACACAATATGACCTACCATGTTCAACAACGGTTCAAACCCAAACTTAAAATATACCAATACAACCTACCATGTCCAATGACTATGTTCAAACCCAGTAAGACTTACTACTTCTAATTACTGTGTGTGAGTGATCAGTAGGGGTCAGTACCGTGAGTTCGGACACCCAGACGGGCTTAGCCTGCTGGTGGCGGATCTTGTCTTTGAGAACGTCATACCACACGTTTGAGTTGGGCTGGAGTTCCACACGGTCTGAAACACAAAGCTACTGTCAGCTTAGATTCAAAGCTCTTATTAACAGTAGATTTGCTAGCAGAAGCAGTACAGTACAAAACTGGATCAGTGCCTTTGGAGAAGGTCGACCCATCTTGGTACACTGTCTGCTAAAAACAGATGGCAAAAGTACCCACATTTCTTACTTGAGTAAAAGTAAAATACATTTGTGAAAACAACAACTCGAGTACGACTACAAAGTACTGATCCAAATGTCTACCTTAAGTAGAGTAAAAGGTACAGGCTAAGAAATATAGTCAAAAAGACATATCATCATATCCCTACCGCCATTGGTGCGCAAAGAAAGTAACAAGCTCGTTTTGGGAAAAGTAAGGAGAGTAGAGGTACCGGTATTTTTGTTTAAAAATCTACCGAGTACAAGTAAAAAGTCATCAGAGAAAAAAAGTACTTCTAAAAGTACAGATACATGAAAAAAAAACCGACTCAAGTACAGTACTTAAGTATTCGTACTTTGTTAATTGCCTCTCTGGCTCTCACTATGATGCTAGTGATCTTGCCGATGGATACAGTATAGACGAGTTTACCCGCGAAATACAGAGGGCTGGCATTTTGTCCCTTCGGGAGGAAACACACTTCCGGTGCCTAATGGTAGCCTATGGCAACTCTGGTACTTGACCAAGGAAACGAGCAAACAAAACACACAAAATGCACGTCAATTCAAAATCTGACCATTAGGTGTCGTCTGTGACCAGTAAACACATCAACCCGATTGCTCATTTATAATTTTGTATAAATATTGATGAATTACAGTCAAAATCCGGCTTAAAGTTACTCACCGAGTGGTCACATGTTCTTCTGGACCAATAGGCTGGCTGCTTCTACTAGTAATTACAAAAGGAATGGGAAAATGGAACGAGTTGCACTGATTATTAAATAATGCGTTTGTGGGTCACAGAACCGCACGAGAGCATTTGGGTGTGGAATAGCACACCGCAAGTTACCACCATCCGTTTTAAATAACCCTGTAGGTGTGCGTTACCACCAAATAGACATGTTGAAAAATAACCAAAAACACATCGGACTAAATTATACCGGAGGTGACTTTCAGACACCGGAAGTACCCCCGAACTCGTCTATTGCATTGAGATTTAGGGGTGCCGTGTACCACATGTCAATTCTAAGTACGTCATGTGTTAAGTGGCACCCCTAAATCTCAATGCAATGTCTCAAAATTTAGCAAAAGTTTTTTTGTTTTGGTCATTCGAACAAAATGCAACGCAATGCGTCTTTGCACATGTCCTTGATGTCTTTCAAGTGTTTTTTATTGTTTCTTATTGTTACTACTATTATCATTAGTAGTACAGCTCTCCAGAGATGGCAAGTAACGAAGTACAAATACTTAAGTATTGTACTTTTACTTTTAGACATATTTTTTACTTGTACTGAGTAGATTTTCAACTGAAATGTCGGTAAAATACCTTACTTTTACCAAAACAGGCTTGTTACTTTTTTGTGCACCGATGGTATAACGTAGCCTGGCAAGCCAGACCCAATGCACCGTCCACGAATTGCACATCGCTAGACGCTGAGCACCGTCCACGAATTGCACATCGCTAGACGCTATTCAGCGTCTAGCGATGTGCAATTCGTGGACGGTGCATTGGGTCTGGCTTGCCAGGCTAGGTATAGCGTAACAAGAGTGCACATGGGCCTGTATTGTGGGAGACAGCCATTAGGTGTCGCCGTGAGTGGAGTGATGCGGTGTAATTGTGTAAACCCTCAGTTACGGTCCTTTGTTGTGTTGTGTTATTAAGAGTTAGGCCTATGAGGAAGATTTGATGTGTTCGGCAGTGGGATTTATGAACCTTAAGTGAAGTAAAATAGGCTATTTTTTTTAGCAATTTATTCAAAGAATGACGTTGTAAAGCTAGCATTGAAAAAAATGCATTTTATATACAAATTATTTTTTTTACATTGTACTTTATACTTTCAAAAATACTTTTGAGTAATTTTTAGAGCCTATACTTTCAATAAATACTTTTTGAGTATGTATTGAGTAGACATTTGGGTCAGTACTTTGTAGTCGTCGTACTCAAGTTGTTTTTTTCACAAATGTATTTTACTCTTACTCAAGTAAGACATTTGGGCACTTTTGCTGCTCTCGTTGACTGAGTGCTTACACTGAGGTTTGGCTCTAAGTTTCGTTGTATGAATGTACAATGACAAGTATTCATTCATTCATACATACATGGATTTATATCAAAGTCATTATGCGTCTTGCAGAATCCCTTTTAGAGGAGTCAATCGCCTTTTTCATATGCCAAAATCAATTAAATTATAAATCCTGAATTCTTGATTGGAAAGAAACATAATGACATTATGTTAAAGACTACCATTTTAATGAACAGCTTGTAACTGTAATGAATTACATTTTAATAAATACTCTTCCGTGTGTGTGCCGTGTGTGTGCCGTGTGTGTGTGTGTGTGTGTGTGTGTGTGTGTAAAATACAAATTAATTCCATCAAAACACGTTACAACGCTATATACCCTTTTGTCCAGAAGATGGCGCTGTTTTGCACATCAATGGAAAGTGATAAATTCATTTTTTAATTGCTATTATCAGGGGTCAAGTAGATAACCCTGAAGGCACCTCAAGTGTTTGTAGCTTTTCTTATTTTTAATTATTATTATTGTTATTAATAATAATAATAATAATAATAATAATAATAATAATAATAATGTGTGTGTGTGTGTGTGTGTGTGTGTGTGTGTGTGTGTGTGTGTGTGTGTGTGTGTGTGTGTGTGTGTGTGTGTGTGTGTGTGTGTCTATGCCCAGCAAGATCTATGGTAAACATGAGGGTTCAAACGGTTGCTTTTAAAAAGTAATTCCTTACATTTACAAGTTACTAAGATTATCAGTAACATAATCCCATTACCACCTATTAAAAGTAAAGATTACATTCCATTTAAATAGATTCATTTTAAATACATCTGTAATACAATAAAGTCAACAATTTCAATATGGTGGTTTATAAATACAGCTTTGTTTAATATGAAAATGATCATGGTCTCCTTAAAAAGGCCTCTGCTACACCTATATCAATTGCATTGATTTAGTTTCATGAAGAAATGACTATAAAATTTTCATTTCCATTACTGGAAAACATAAATATAATGTCAACATTTGAAATGTACAAATATGAAATTGATCCTGATAATTCATCTTTTGTAAATTAAACAACAGCTTGACCAACTTGACCTCAAAGAATATTCTATTCTATGGTAAATATAGTCAGGATTCTTCACTTGAGTAAGAGTAATATACATTTGTAAAAAAAAAAAAGAAAAAACTTGAATGAGACTACGAAGTACTGATCCAAATATTTACTCAAGTAAAGTAAAAAGTACAGCCTGAGAAATGTACTCAAAAAGTATTTTTGAAAGTAAAAAGTACATGCACTAAAATGTATTCAAAATTATCTTTGAAAGTATAAAGTACAAAGTACAAAACCTGAATTTGCCTTAGCACTTTAGAGGTGATATATTCTTTGAGGGGCACACCCAGAGACTAAATGAAAACAACTTATTAACTGTTACTGTACTCAATGCATTACCAGTACCGCCCCCTACTGACTCATACATGTAGTCCTACCATGTCATTGCAGAAAAAAAAAGAAAGACAAAAAGAAGCAACCTTGTTTTGGGAAAAGTAAGGAGTAGGAGTACTCATATTTTGTTAATTTAAGTAAGTAAGTAAAAAGTACCCACAGAAAAAAGTACGTCTAAAAGTACAGTTACTTGAAAATTCTACTTAAGTACAATACTTAAGCATTTGTACTTTGTTACTTGCCATCTCTGAATATAGTAATACATGTTCACTTCAAACTCATTTGTTCTGTGACATAGAACGACAGCTGCTGCCAGAGCTTGGAGAGGTGGTCCCATCTCTTGTCCCGAGAGATGGGCCCTCTCCGGTGATGGAGCCCATGGAGCTTCTGGACGAGCCTCATCTGTTTGGGGAGAATGTTAACCTCCGGTGGGTTAACTGGACGGGCCAACTGCCCGACGGCGCAATGAGCATCTTCAACGGTTATACAGAACGTGTAGACTACATCTGCAAGGTCAACTGTGAGTCTGGTTTCTACAACCCGGAGAAAGGCAACTTCTGTCTCTACCCCTACGCCGACCAGGTGACGCCACAACTCACTCATTTATTCACAGGGTTGGGGAGTAATGTCTTTCAGTAATTGCATTACGGAAATTGCATCTTCAAAAGTAGTCGACTCGGGAGGAGGGCTTCAAAACAAAATTATTTCTAAAACGTTCGGTTCCAAACGGTTCAGGTAGGCCTATGTTTAACGTTTTCACTCTCGTAACCGTTCCGCCACCAAAATATTGGTCCTGAACGGGTTCGGAGCGCAAAGATTTTGTTCATTCTTAAAGTTCCTTACAATGTGCAATGTTAAGTTTATATATAGTTTATACAAAATATATTTGGTGAACTTTCAAACTTCAGTGCAACTGTATTAATGTGAAAACCGAGTTTAAAACGCCATTACACCCCCTACTGCCCATATTATTCACACCACGCAATGTACAGGCACACACAGTAAATAACAGAATATTCACATTTCATAAAGGCAAATTTAAAAAAAACTTGGTTAGTTGATCAAAAAGGATTTTGGTCGACCAAATCCTTGTGTGCTATTCAACACCCAAATGCTCCCGTGCGGATCAGTGACCCACAAATGCATGATTTAATAATCAATGCAACCCGTTCCATTTTCTCATTCTCTTTGGAATTACTAGTAACAGCAACCTGCCTATTTGTCCAGAAGAACTTGTGACCACTCAGTAAGTAACTTCAAGTTGGATTTTGACTGTATTTCATCAATATTTATGTAAGATGATTAACGAAGTGAGAGGGGTGATGTGTCACAGACCAACATCTAGTGGCCGTATTTTGAACTAGTGTGAGTTTTGTGTGTTTTTCCTCGTACCGCCGCCCACTACCAGACTTTATACATACAGGCACCGGAAGTGACCAACAGAAGCGCGGGACAAAATGACTACCCCCAGTGTTTCGCACCTAAACTTGTCTGGCGGAGTTTGGTATAGATGACGCGAGACGTGGGCGGAGTTTGGTATAGACAGAGATGGCAAGTAACTAAGTACAAATACTCAAGTACTGTACTTAAGTAGTTTTTTCATGTATCTGTACTTTTAGAAGTACATTTTTCTCTGATTACTTTTTACTTGTACTGAGTAGATTTTTAACAGAAATATCTGTACTTCTACTCCTTACTTTTCCCATAACAGGTTCGTTACTATTTTTTGCGCACCGATGGTAGGTGGTAGGGATATGTAATAGTGTGAATGAGCCAGTAGGGGGCGGTAATGCCGGCAGTGGGATTTATGAACCTTAAATGAAGTGAAAAAGTGAATTTTATATACAATTTTGTTTTTGTACTTTGTACTTTATACTTTCAAAAATACTTTTGAGTAAATTTTAGAGCCTGTACTTTTTACTTTCAAAAATACTTTTTGAGTATGTTTCAGATCCTGTACTTTTTACTCTACTCGAGTCCATATTTGGATCAGTACTTTGTAGTCTTACTCGAGTTGTTTTTTCACAAATGTATTTTACTCTTACTCAAGTAAGAAATTTGGGTACTTTTGCCATCTCTGGGTATAGATGACGCGAGAGGTGGGCGGAGGTTGTTATAGATGACGCGAGAAGTGGGTAGGTTTTGGTGGCGCTGTGACTGGATAACACGATTTGATTGACACTTTTTTTGACCCTGGTTTTACCAGACCCAATGATCATTCAAATCGTGTGCGATGCGTGGACGATGCATTGGTTCTGGCACGCCAGACAAGCATGGTACATGGTAGCCTGGCGACCCAGGACCAACGCATCGTCCACGCATCGCACATCGCTAGACGCTTGCATCGGGTCTGGGAAAATCAGGTGGTACAGATCAATCGACCAATCAGCGCGGACGTGGGGGGAGTTTGTACGGGCTACGCAAGACATGGGCGGAGTTTGTACGGGCTACGCGAGATGTCCCACCTACTGTGCTTCACTGGACAACACAATTTGAATGACACGTTTTTTAATACGTTTTTCAACCCTGGTATTGCCAGACCCAATGCAAGAGTCTATCAATGTGCGATGCGTGGACGATGCGTTGGTTCTAGATCGCCAGGCTAGCATGGTACACGGAGGGCTCGATTATCGAGTGAATAATCAACAACTGTGTCTGTGCCCCTACATCGGTCAGGAGTACTCATCCTCCAAGTTCCAACTGCTGGTCAACATCGACCACTTTGAGTTCCTCGAGTGGAAGGAAGACTCCTACGGCGAAGTCCCGCGCGACGCCGTCCGCACCTGCGCCAATGTCAACATCTTTGTGGGCAAGAACAAGTACGGCCTGGGCAAGGTGGTGAGCCAGCACGAGGCGTTCTTCCTGCCGTGGGAGGGTGACGAGTACTGGTACAAGAGTTACCAGGTACTGAGCATCAACAGAGACGTATACACCCAGCACATCTCCCACGTCGAGTACAACATCGACGCCATGGAGCTGTTCCACCAGCCACCAGAGGCCCTGAAGCTGGCCACGGTCACCAATCTAGACTGTAACACCGTGGAGAAGATGGTGTCGCTGGAGAAGACCACCTCTACCTACAAGCATTGGGACATCGGTCGCGAGACACGGAATGGCTCTGTGTCCACCATGACAGCCAAGGTTTGGCTCAAGTTGTTGGAGAACGAATGAATGTGTTTCAAATCTAAATGTAGATGTCCCACCACAAAGGAAATAAATAACTATCATTATTAGAAAATATTGTAAAAAATTTGAATTGCTTTCACAATTGCTTAGAGATGGGTCGCAGGGTGCAATGCAGAATGAACTAAAATTAAATATGCAAACCTGTGCCGTAGTAGTACAAAAAAATTTAACTTTTAGCGCTATTATGCTCAGCACAAGCCAACAACAGTTCCCAGCGGCGATTGCGACCGGGAAGTCTGGTCACGTGAGCGTGGTAAGCGGCCAGCAATCTATCGGTAAATTGGTGATTAAGTATGATTATATTACTTATAGGCTAGAGAAATGGGCCTAAATTTAATCAAATCTTCCGTTTGTCATTTCCAACAACTGCAAAATTTCATCCAGATCCGTGCACAACTTTTTCAGTTATCTTGGGGACAAACCAAACAAACCAAAAACAGAACCTGCATTCCGTGGCGCAGGTAATTACAAATAATGATATTATTTTAAAAAAGCATATATGTTTTTTGGACTACAAACGGAAGATTTTACATAGCAAGCCTTTGGAAAGCTATGCTATGGTTAGAAAGTGCATGGAACCACTTTAAACACAAACAATCGTCTCAGAATGGTTAAGCGGAATCTAAGTACTTCTGCTGCATTTTAACTTCACGTTACTCAGTATTTTCGCTACTTAAGTAACTTTTTGTGGAGTACGTTTTTAATTTGACTTGAGTAACTATTGGGATGACTAGTTTTTACTTTTACTTGAGTAATATTTTGCTGAGGTAACAATAATTTTACTTAAGTACTTTTTATGGCTACTCTGCCCATGTCTGTCTGTGTGGGTGTGTGTGTGTGTGTGTGTGTGTGTGTGGCAAGCGACACTAGAAATCAAATCTAACAACATGTGTATGTGTTCTTTTCTGTTTAGCAATATTCTGTTCTTAAAGAAATCTCAAATTTCCAGGTTCCGATCCTCGGACCGGGAACGGTGGACTTCAGCCGTGAGCAGAAAGTTAACTTCGAAGAGGGAACCGGTGTGGAGGAGTCGGTCAGCCACGCCGTTCAGGTCAACCTGAGGGTCCTACCCAACCACGCCTGTACCGTGAGGATGGAGGGGCGCAAAATGGAAGCCCGTCTGCCCTTCATGGCTCGGCTGAGCAGAACCAACCCCCGCGGAGAGACACGCTGGACCACCATCAGCGGCACGTACGACGGCGTGCAAGTGGGAGAGATCAGCGCAGTGGTGGAGCGCTGTCGCCCCATCGAGAACCCCGTCCCATGCGACGCCTAGCCAGAGAGGAGCCTTCAAATACTTTCAATAAAACACAACCGTGGAAAGTGTTATTGCCAGTTCTTGCTTGTGAAACTGCTTTCACGTCAGACGTTATTAGCTGAGTCCAGGACATTCATTGGAATCGCTATTGCCGAGTTTAGGGGGTACTTCCGGTTAAATTTGCACTCGGATCGTCACTCCCGGTGCCATTTTTTCGGACGTGTTTTGGGCCATTTTTCAACATGTCTATTCGGTGGCACACCTTCCACACCCAAATGCTCTCGTGTGGATCTGTGACCCACAAACGCATTATTTAATAATCAGTGCAACCCGTTCCATTTTCTCATTCTTTTTGGAATTACTGGTAGAAGCAGTCAGCCTATTGGCTTAGAACGTGTGACTTCTCGGTGAGTAACTTTAAGTCGGATTTTGACTGCATTTCATCAATATTCATACAAAATTGTGAACGAAGCAAGGGAGGCAATGTGTAACTGGTCACAGACCGACATCTAGTGGTCGGATTTTGAATTGGTGTGTGTTTTGTGTTTTTGTGTGTTTTGTGTGCTCGGACCTCGTTTCAGTACCATCGTTGACATAGGCAACAATACAGCACTGGAAGTGACCAACAGAACAGGCGAGACAAAATGACTCCGCCCAGTGTTTCGCACGTAGACCCGTCTATAGCAAGTGAGCCATGTAATACTTCTAGACCATCAACCAATTTATTGCACTTTACACAAGGCAATTTCATGACAATAGAACCTTCACAGTTACATTCTTTGAAGGTTGTTTGTGAATAGACAAAGGGTTACTTAATGAGTAAGTCATGCTATTCTGAACGCTTTATTAGTGATGTTTAACCCTTGCCAATTTATTTTTTTCACAGAAAACTTGCCTGTTTTTGCCCACAGTTGACGACAGACGAGAGCACCATTTATAATGATATTTTAAAAATTACATTCTCATAGAGTAGATTTGCTCTTTTTTAATGTTACATCTGTTTGTACTAAACATTCAAATGAAATGAAATAATTTCATACTCTTAATCTTGAAAATGGTATCTGGCGTACCTGCAAATGAACAGGTTGCGGGCACTCGGCTTCAAACTAAACGGCTCCCTAGAGTCCTCTGGTGGCGAGGCCGAGATAATACTCAAATTCTTGTTTCGGTGGTTGGACTTCACAGTTCACATTGTATAGCTTAGGCTTTAAAATAAATTGTTAGTAAATATAAAATGTAAAAGAAACACTTTTTTTAATGACTCAGCGCCCTTGTCTTTACAGTGACAAAACCACACATTTGTATTTCATGGAAGTATGGGCTATTTTTTATTTTTATTTATAGTGGTAAAAATCACCAACGGCGGCCCACTATTTCACCCGCCGGCCTTAACACAGTAAACGGTAGGCGCTATTTGGGCCCCCTCTTGTGGTCGCTTGGGCCCACTGCACCCTGGAGGAGGGTACAAGTCTTAAACGTAACACAAGCTAAGAAGTGATTATTTAATACGTTTTAAAATATGTAGAGTTTATTTCAGAGCCTGACAGCCTGTATTTAAGTAGGACATTGAATCCAATAAACAATTGAACGTTAAGTCACCACACATTGTTTTTTGAGTAAAAGTGTGAACCTTTTCCCCTTGGCCAAGTCAAAAATGCCCGATTTCTCCTCCCAGGCCACAGGACGACGGAGGACGTATGGTCGGGGGTCGAAACGTCTGAAGATGTCGTTCTGAACCACTTACGATGCGATCACATCGATTTTAGCCCCCGGATTTTTGGCTCTAAATTGTATGCACAAAAACCGACTGGAAATAGGCTTACAGCATTTACACTGGACATTGGGGGGGCATTTCAACATTTCAACACTTAAATAATTTTCCGCTAAAATCATTACTTCCCTCCCCTTGCAGGCGTTGAAGGATTCCTTCGAGACCCCCGACAGACTGTGCTTCGTCATGGAGTATGCCATCGGTGGAGAGGTGAGACTGAACTCAAACAGTCACGTGAGTTGATCCTGGGTCAGAATTGGCAACACAAACACTGTAGCAATATTACCTTGTACACTCAAATATCACAATGACCTGTGGAGAAGCACACTCTCCACAAATACAATAGTTACTAAAACAATAATAATAATAGTAATAATAGTAATAATAGTAATAATAGTAATAATAGTAATAATAGTAATAATAATGTTAATAATAGTAATAATAATATTAATAATAGTAATAATAATAATCATAATATTAATAATAATAATAATAATAATAATAATGTTAATAATAATAATAATAATAATAATAATAATAATGTTAATAATAATAATAATAATAATAATAATGTTAATAATAGCAATAACTTGCGTCCAGGAATGCGTCTCATTATACGCAAGCGCACATAATGCACACAGTCCGTCGTCCCACGATATTCACACACCAACAGCATACAACGAGTTACGTACATGGAAAAAGGAACGTTTAGGAGAGGGAGAGAAA
>OMKY01109127.1:2076-13491 GCA_900302395.1 Bregmaceros cantori | reverse complement strand
GCTACATACTCCAGATACTACATGGTGAACAGCGCTCCTCATGGAGCTACATACTCCAGATACTACATGGTGATCAGCGCTTCAGTGAAGCTACATACTCCAGATACTACATGGTGAACAGCGCTCCTCATGGAGCTACATACTCCAGATACTACACGGTGAACAGCGCTCCTCATGGAGCTACATACTCCAGATACTACATGGTGAACAGCGCTTCAGTGAAGCTACATACTCCAGATACTACATGGTGAACAGCGCTTCAGCGAAGCTACATACTCCAGATACTACATGGTGAACAGCGCTTCAGTGAAGCTACATACTCCAGATACTACATGGTGAACAGCGCTTCCGTGAAGCTACATACTCCAGATACCACATGGTAAACAGCGCTTCCTGAAGCTACATACTCCAGATACCACACGGGGAACAGGGCTCCAGATTTTAAGGGTTACATATTCCAGACTCTACTCTCTTGCTCAATAAATATTAAATCCAAAGATCTTGGTTTCCTAGTCGTGTTCTGTATGGTCCTTTAAATGTGAAAAGTTAATTTTAACCCCTGGCAGGGGGGTGTCATTGGTGGAGTGGTTAACGTGGTAACGTGCCCCATTCATGTTAGTGGCGCTGTCTCTACCGCAGCGTCTTAAAAGTAGGGTGGATTAGGCCACTGCCCAATGTGGGCCACCGAAACTCCAGTGGCTCTGGCTCCTCCCTAAACTAATGAAGGCCAGTGTAACTATGGTAAAACCAAACCATGGTAATGTGTCTAACATTTTAGTTTAACTGTTCAACACTACATTTCACTGTCCTACATTAGGCAAGTGACTGTCCCATTGTCCTACATTAGCACATTGGAAAAAATGGCCCCCATTAGGCCAAATCACCCTACGTATACATATGAATATTCTATAGTTACAAATGTAATAAGGAAAACACCAATATGGATATGCTGCCGCTTTTCTCAAAATCACACTGAATTGCTCACTGAAATATTATACTTACATCATTTATGTAAAATGATCTGCAATCAGAAGCAGAAATTACAACCTGGATAATAAATCAAATCATACTTGTCCTGGACTCCTGGTGCAAATGCGCTGTGATAAATGTTCTGTTGTTCACTTTTAATCAGACAACAGTGGGGTGTGGACGCACACACACACAAGTTTGTTTACGAGTGCACCCAGTAGAACGTGAAAGTTGCGATGCAGTACAAAAGCCTCTCTTCCTTTCTGCGATGATGTAGCCTGGCTAACCCAAACCAAAGAATTGTCGACGCATTTCTTACGACGGGATGATCTGGTGGGTCTGGATCAACCAGGCCGAGAAATCAGATTGTCGTCCACGGGCGATCCAATCAGAGTTAAGCCATTAAGGAGGGCTTTGTTTGAGACCTGGGCCTCCACTAGCCTGGTGAGTCGGAACCAACGAATCGTCCACACATCGCACACAATTAGAAGGATCATTAGGTCTGGTAAAACTAGTAAAGAAAAACGTGTCAAAAAAGTGTCAGAAATGCAGAATGATCTGGATGAGCAGCATTAATCATATTACCACTTTTCAAAATGTAACACTTAAGATTACTCGTTTCTAACATTGGCTGCTGGCTTGGAGTAACGCGTTACTTAGTGCACCAGTCTAGTGGCCTAGAGGTAGCGTGTCCACCTCTGGGTTAGGAGACCATCGAATCCTGGTCGAGTCATACCAAACACATTCCTCCCTGCTTGACACTCAGCACACGCGGGCTGGATTGGTGAGAAGCACATGGGTGAAAACCCCTCTTCCAATATACCATAAGCCAGCACGGAAGAGTAGGCCGATAGGACTAACATGGATATGTAAGTGCGCAATCTGCAGTAAGCCGAGATAGCGAAATCAGTTACTTAGCGCACAAAATCTTGTAGCGCATTACTTAACGTATTCAGTGGCAAAAACCTGTTACCACGTTTGAATAGTACGGCTGATGCCAAAGCTGTTTTATTCTCAATGGGTTTTATTTATTGTTTTACGCCGCATCTAGGGCCCAATGTCTGCCTCATTAGCAGCCACCGTCGGCACTGCACCCACATAGTTACGCGCAATGGTATAGTGAGAATTTTTCAAGTGGGAGTATGTGATTTGTGATGTCAACAATTTATTTTTTTTAAGCCACGGATAAAACTCCTTTTTGTTTTTCCACATTTCTTCCGTCGATAGCATATAACAGCAAAGTTGAGCTACCCAACGCATCATTTGATGAACTTGCATTAGCTGCTGTGGAACTTGTAGAAAGAACTTCAGAGTCTCTAGGAGAGTTGGAGTCAGAAGAATTCATTGCTGGTTATTTCTGATCTATTTTTTTCCGAGTTCCCTTTTTTTTTTTTGTCATTTAAAAATGGCGGAGTCAAGTGATTGTTTACATCAGATTGGCGGGATTGCACTCTGCGTGGCTAACGTTTGATTTATTGGGATGTCTGTGCGATGTTCATCATTCACCTGTTGGGGCCGCTGTTGCGCCACTGCCCATGTACTTGATACGCTGCAGTCAAACCAGTGAACGACTCAATACGACGTTCCACAGGCATGTCTGGCAAGACATATCCGCATATTTATTTCGTACTCCAAAGCAGGGCTTGAAAATTAAATTATTTTTATTTTAGATGCATGGGGCTTGATGACTGACAGTTAAAGTTGGATGGATGCACAACTGGAAATAATCTCCCAGACATATGATATGTCAAAATATAAAGAGAACGAAAAAAAAAAAAAAAAAAAAAAAAACGTTTTTAACCGGTAATCTTTTTTCGTATCAGCTTCCGCTCCTCGTAAATTTCCATACATTTCCGTCGTTTTCGGTTTTCGTTCCTTGAACCGGTTCGGAGCCCTGCTCTAAAGTGTTACCCACACTTATAAGGTAAAGTTAGTGAGTGTTTTAATGCAAATTCCCACTACTGGGGATTCTATTAATATACACCACTTCTAGGCAGAAGTGAGTGGACACCGTACATGCACGTCCCACGCCCACTATAGCCCTGGTAACATGTTACTGATATCACTGATATCGATCACATAAACATCGTTATAATAAGAAATAAGTAAGTGACATCCGTCTGTGTTCCATGTGCGTTGATGCACGAATACGGGTGCACAGGGGCCTTCAGCAGGCTGTGAAAAGGCCTGACGTGAGAGAGAAAAAAAAATCAACATTGCTAATACATGAAATTAGTGATGTGGTGTGAGATAATGTGCCGATGTGCGAGTTTTTAATGGAACACATCTCAAGACTTGAGAATAAGGTCTGTGCTTGTTTTGTTACATTTACACTTTCTAGTTAACGAGTCAAGTTAAACTTATTTTTAGATCAGAAAGGGTATTGTAAAGAAAATGTATTACCTATATATAGCGTGATATTACACACATACAGAATATACGATGCGGCTGTCAATCTTCCCTTCGGATTCGGAATGAAAAAGATTTCAATTGATGAGTGGTAAATTGCAGCAGTATTTTTAACGAATATGATACACTGCCTCATACAGTGTAGAGTGTGGACCTTAAAAAATTGTACTACTATAACTAGTTTTGTTTTTCATGTAACTTTTAAACTCCAGTGTTTCCTCTTACTGTATAGCCTCTGTGCTAAGACATGTCTGATTGACAAATCCATTGCCTGTGAGTGTATGTGGGTATGCTTGCTTATAAATAGAATGGGGAGCTTGTGTGTCATATTGTTCTTTGTATTTTTGTGGTGTTGCTGTGAAGCACTTTGCATTAGGCGAGAAAGGTGATATATAAATAAAGAGAGTTTGATTCAATTTGATCAGTGCAATTTTTTGTGCTGTGGTCCTGAAAAAGCTGAAAGGAGAAAATACACATGTAGGCTTGGTGGTCAATGGCAAAAAAGAGGCATCTGTTTGAACTGGTATCGAGTGGCATCACCATCGGTGTGGTATTTTTAGTACCTGCCTATCTCTATGAGCTGATCATCTCCGTAGGGAGCAGAAGGCATGGCACTTAATCCACTGAAATGAACAATTATTCAAGCTGCCCCTGCGGTGTGGGGCTTGGAACCGTGTGTTCTGGGGTTCAAAAGTGACACCAACTTGTCCGATTACATTTGTACACGACAATTCACTAGTCACGATTTAGTTGAACTTAAAACTGGGCTTGGTGTCAGTTTCTTGATCTCCCTCTCTGGCTCTAGCCGGGAAGCTTTGGCTGGGTATACCAGGGACAATCTTAAAATAAACAAATGTTAAACACATGACCATAGTTTGCTCTTACCATAGTTTCACTGACATTCATTAGTTTAGGTAGGAGCCAGAGCCACTTCAGGCAGTGGCCGACATCAACCCTATGGGGGCTGGCCCTGAAGTGCAGTGGTTAAGACCACTGCTCCACGCCAGCCTGATATAGTCTTTTTTTTGTCAACCCCCAGAATACCCAAAAAGCCACTAAATTAATATGGATATAATATAATGGATAGTGATTTTGAGGCTTCGGAAGCATCAAGCAGTTGCCAGGGCGACACAACCCGTCTCAACACACCGGCTGAACGGCATAACGCTGAACTCTGATGGTTGTTTAATTGAGGGCTGTCATTGTGCTGTCATTGTCGGGACAAGATCGCTTCAATATGCATTATCAGACTAATGCAATGCCTATTATTTATCATGAAATCTCAAATCGGAAGTAATAGGCCTAGCTTGCACCTGTCCCCGGCACTTTTCAAACCCTATTCAGGTTTACATTGTTTGGTTACCAGCACGAGTGTATAAATAGAAGACAACAACTAGAAGTATGCAGTCGGCGGCAACTGCTAAAGGGATTTCCCCGAAATGAGAAGCATCAATAAACCCCAGGAATATTGTAGAGCAATACTTGCGGTGGTGCATGCAAAAACCTTTACATCCTCTACACTCTGCGTTTCGAGGATATCATTAATTTGCTGAGAGGACCTAAAACTAAAATGGTAAGGATATGTTACGAGATCCCAAGGACTCTCAACAGTCCTCGTCACAGTGGCAGTTGGAAGGAGGAGAGGAAGACGAAGAAAGTGAGTGGACAAGTTGGCAGAGGAGAGAGAGAGAGAGAGAGAAAGAGAGAAAGAGAGAGAGAGAGATGCAAACTACGGTGATGAAGAGATGAGTGGTGATAAAGATGATTTATAACATTTCTTACCTACTGGAAGTAGGTAAGAAATATGAAATGGTCTTACTCTGATGTTGGAGGTGATGTTGTGGCCATCCCTGGCACTGCATGGAGGAGATCACCCTTGGCCTAAACACACACACACACATACAATTAGACTTTTATAAATATATATAGCAGGGCTGCAACTAACGATTATTCTAATAGTCGATTAGTTGCCGTTTATTGAAACAATTAATCGACTAATTGGTTGGACATTTTTCCTTGAAAAAATACCCAAAATATTAATAGCGACACAGAAATTAATCTTGTCAAATGTAGTCAATTTTAGTTCACGATAGTAAGCAAATGTACAACAATTTAGTTACTTAGACACACACTCATTACAATCAATTTATATGCTAATATGTTCATGGTTTTCTTCACAATATTGTTTTCATCAATAATGTTGAATTATTATTTTTCTGAAATTAAGTAATATACATTTTTTGTAGATCAATAGGTCGTGGTGTCAGTAAACATTTAAAAAAGAAAAAAAAATCCCCAGAAACCCTGCCAGCAAGGTTGTTGCAAATGCAACTAAAATCAGTGGTGTTGAATTTAATTTTTAACTTTGATTTTTATTCTAAAATAAATCATCAATCATAATAGCTCCTCACATATTCAATCCCACCTATCCATATATGAAATATATTTGCCATTTTGCCATTTTATTTTGGTAGCTCCCACTGAAGGCAATGTGTCTGCCTGTTTTTCAGTTATTTTTTGTGGAAGCTAGTCACAGGCTCAGCTCTTATGCCTTGAAATGAAATAAAAATGATTGTTAACGAAAAAGTAAATAACTTGGTCATTTAATATTCAGTAAAATATCTTATTTTATTTACTATATTATATCTACTATATATTTTTTTTTTACGAATTATCGATTGGAATCGAAACATTTGGTTCGAATAATCAATTACTAAAAATTTAGATAAATGCAGCCCTACAACATTGACAATATCATGATATGAAAAGGTCGACATAACCCAACCATACCCGAGTCTGTAGGGAGAGAGAATGTGGACCTTGCATAAGTGGTCAACAAGACAATAACGAGTGCGCCTGAGTGGTGTTTAATAGTGTAAGGTCTCGGCACCTTAAGTGCGTCGCTCGACATCTGCTGCGTTTTACGAGCTTGCGGCTCATCTGCAGATAATACTCACAAAAACACACACACGGAGGCATGGTGGGACGCACCAAGGACTTTTTAAAAGCCATCAAGGGCGTCCGTCTCCGATCTCAATCGACGCCCACGTCGTCCGGCTGTGTGCATAGCAATAGGTTAACAGCCTCGACGTAACGGGTTACAACTCGGCGCGAGCGAGTAAGCGATTCCATTTGACACATGACCCCCTTTGTAACATCGCCATGCCCTTTAGCTAGAGTATCAAAAAGCAAAAAAACTAAATGAAATAAACAATAATAATAAATACCCCCGCTTTGAAAAAGAAGCGATCTCACAGCACTGCATGTGCTTAACCAGACAAGCCAGAGACAACAAATCGTCCACGCATGGTGGGACGGTCCGGCGGGTCCGGAACAACCAGACAGACAAATCAGATTGTCGTCCACATTCGGGCAGGCCACTCAGCGCCCCTTTAAGGCGTGCTTTTTTCGGGCCCCCATGTCACTAGTCACACCTACTGCACTGTGATTTGATAGCTTAATTTCAGTGACACTTTTTTGACACTTTTCGAGCCTGCTTAATCCAGACCAAATGATCGTTGATCGATAGTGGGGTGTGATACGTGGATGATTAAGCTCCAAGACTATGCTTGGGAGCTGGCTTGGAGCAGCGGTCTTAACCCGCTGCGCCACAGGGCTGGCCCCGAGGTCATTTTTATTTCAGTCGGCACAGGGAAGCTGTTTGTTCCATTCTGACCAAAGGACATGGGACCAAACCAGCAGGACACACAGACTATCTGCTCCACCACAGTGAATGGCGCCCCCTTCATGCCCGCTGCGCCGAGAAGCCTTCCCAGCGCCGCACTGCTGCCTTTTATCCGCTTAGACACACACGGGGCGCGGAGGATCAATGCGGGACGCTGCGACGCCTCCTGTCACCAACTGTCTCTGGGTTAAGGGATTTGACATCCTCGTTAGCACTCCCAACTCAAAATGACAAACCCTCATCTCACCAAAAATATGCATGTGAGCCGGAGGTAGCATACACATTGTGGATCTCAAACTTGAAGTGCAAGGAGAGTGGGGAGGAGGTGGCCATAAATATCATAGAGCCGACACTGCAATATATTTCTTTTCCATAGCTGGCTATTCCTGCTTCTCTCTATCCGTAACTCATCCATTGTCAACCCTTCTCAAATTCGGCACGTCCCAGTGCCACGTTTTTTTCAAGATGTGAGTTTTTACAAGAACCATAGAAAATTAGGTTCTGTGTCCTTGTCAACAAAACACAAAGCAAAGGAAACTTCAGTTTGGAGGTTGGGGAACCGCCGTGATGCTGGGGGAATTAGGCACAACGGGAGACCTCCAAGTGCTCGATGTGATATGTTTATTCAGAGGACCGGCATCACAAAGAGGCCGCTCGCCTCTCGGCTCACAGTTATAAACACACAACACAGAAGTCTCCAGAATATGATGTCACAATCGCCAGTCACAAGCAACACACACGTGGGTTATTTCATCAGCCAAAACCACACGTGACCAAGTCCTGTATATATCGCTCGATAATCATTAATATGTAGGTCACTACAACTTCACACTTTCCTTTATCATCAGAAAAACACACACGCTTGTTTCTTCCCGTTTGCATTCCTCAGTTATAGCCTGCAGAACAGGGGTGGGTATAGGCTATACACTCCCGTCATAGGCCCCAGTGGCAGCGTATGGCGCCCCCCTTGCAGTCAGACAGGTGTACCCAACCTATTTGTTTTGGCCCAAAGACGCGTACTATTCACCAAAACGCGGTAGCACGTCTGGCACTGAATGAGTTAAATAAACATCATTGTCAATGTCAAAGTTAATAGTGGGCAAACTATTAACATTACCTTCACCACCAATCTATTTTTTTCTCCGACTTCCTAGTACATCTTAAATTTGTATTCCTGTTTATATTTCTATTTTCCAAGTCCTCTTGTGCGATTATCCTGTCCAAGTTATGTTTATACGCATCTGCTTCTGCCAAAATGTTCCGAGTGCTTGTATTTACTGTAAATATTGTGTTTGAAATGACCAAATGAATAAACAAACCAGACCAATATATCCTTGTATACGGTAATAACATTAATGTCTTTTAAACCAATCTTTCTAGTTAACTCACTGAAGTGAATGATTTTGTCAAACACTACTTAATGGGCGCAGTCCTTGATTCATCAGCCTGATTAAACTAAATATTCAGTGGCCCACCAGTCCTTTGGCCTGTTTCCAGGTGGCCAGTCCCTCCCTGCCTGTAGTATTTTTTATCATCTCACAATGATAGTCTAGAGAGCCGGTGCATCAACACTGTTATCTATTCCACTCACAGCTGTCTGTGTCTCCTCTTTAAGTTCAGTTCAGTTCATGAGCTGAGATTGACAGCTCACGCCCATTAGGATTCAAGGCGACACTTGCAAATAATTTCTACAGGTGGAGGGGCTACAAGGAAGCATGAAAATCCTTTCCCCTGGATCATTGGCTCCTTAAATGAATGCCTTGGGGGTTAAAGCGAAGAGTGATGTTTATGTGTCTTTTTTTTTTAAAAGTACAAGGAGGGAGGAAAGGGGTGGCGAGGTGGCGAATCAAACTGGCTGCGACCTAAAAGCAGAAAAAGTATGTGTCCGTCAATATGTGTGGTTGCTGTACTTGTCATACCCAGAAAATAATATGTGCCCCTCTGCAAATTAGACGGGTATCGATGAGTGGGTGGTTCCAGTAAGGGTTCTACGCCGAACATGACTTCCTGCACCGCTACGTCGCTGTGTTCTGACTTATTTTTGAACTTGTCTATTTAATGGGACAGCACACAGCTATTGCATTATTTAAAAATGATTGTGGTTACTTGCGCTATGCTATTCCACACCCAAATATTCTAGTGTGGATCTATGCCTCATAAACACATGATTCAATAATCTGCGTAACCCGTTCCATTTACTCATTTTTGACGTACTCAACAGTCCATGCAGCTATCCCATTGGTCCAGAAGAACATGTGACCACACCGATTGAGTAAGTTTAATTTTAGAAATGTCAGCCTGCTGTTTTCACTGCGTAAACTCATCTATAGGGATGGGCCTATAATGGGTCTTCTTTTTCTTAGGAACACAACATTGCCAAATGACTTGCGCCAACTCTTTCCGCACCAACCACTTTAACACTAAAATACTTGTACTTTATGTTTTTCTTCTTTATTGGACAGATCGGAGGAAGATATCGTAAACAAGCCGACGAGGGGAGGAGAACTTGCGGCACTGCGGACGCTGCGGCAGGCACAGCGCCATTAACATGAATGGGGCCGCGTTAGGTGCGATGTCCATGACCACTCCGCCAATGACACTCCCAAATATAATGCTTTCTTTCTTCTTGTTGGGCGCGCCAGAGCCGTTTTTCATTCTTCATTGAGAAGGACAGTGACAGGATTAAATCGGAAACTGGGATGAAGAGTCGGGGGGTGCAAGTTATATTGTGTAGAATCGCACAGCTCTTGTTCGACTTTCTTTTTTTCTGTTCTGTGAAAGTCCGCAACGATGAAAGGGTTAATTTTCAAGCAGATGTTTAAGGTTGTAGAAGACAAAACAAAAGTATGTTTAAAATCCTATAAGACTATGGTAAATTGTCTGGCATCTCCAGAGCTCTCGGCGCCGTGTGTGGGAGTTTGTGTGCGCGGGTGTGTAGGCATGGGTGTGTGCACATGTAGACGAATGGGCTCACGTCAAGTATACATTTTTTCTCTCACCTACAAACGGTAATTAATTTCTCCGTTTGCTTTCATGTGTTCCGGGCCAAGTCGTTTGTCATGAGAACGTGAGGCGCGTGTCACGGCGGGTGGCGTCAGCCAAACACAATAAACGCATGAACGGATCGCCGTCGCCCTTTTTGGCTTGTTTTTTTTCCCCCCTCGATGGAAATTTAAAAAATGTTTTCCAAAAGGTTGACAGACTGGATGAAAGGTGAAGTTCCTCCACCCCTATCCTCAGCAGTCAACTAAAAGGGCCAAGTATCGCCATCCCCGCGTTTCTGGTCCCACTTTTTTTTCATTAATTACCTGTGCCGGGACGGAGCCGCGGAGCAGGTTATGTTTTTGGTCATGTTGGTTTATCCCCTGGATAACTGAAAAAGTTGAGCACGGAGTTGTTGGAAATTACGAAAGAAAGACATGATTACATTTTGGTGCATTTCTGTAGCCTAGAAGTAACATAATAGTCATACTTCATTATTGTTAACGGGTGAATGATCCCCGTTCTCCGTAGCGACGTTACGCATGGCCGCATCTCCCGCACTTGTGTGGGATGTGCAATGTGCGATGCGTGGACAATGCGTTGGGTCTGGCTCGGCAGTACTATTTTTTTGTACCGCTACCGTGCAGGTTTGCAATCTCTGTGTGCTTCTAGTTAAAAATATAATTGAAAATGTTCCACGGCACAGCGGGTTAATCGCTGCTCTATACATAGTCTGGTAGCTGTGGCTTAGATCACAGCACACACAGCACTGCAAGATCGCTTCCCCTAACGGTCATATAAACCCCAAATCATATATATACAAGTAGATTTTTATTATCTCCACATGAATGTACGATTAGCTATTTGGAGTTTCATATAAAAGCGTATTCGCCATTAGACTTGATTTTCAACTCAACTCAACAGATTTTTATATAGCGCCAAAATCGCAGCCGAAACTGCCACAAGGCGCTTCAAGGCGCATTAAGTTTTTAGTATTAGATTCAAGGAGTATAGCAGCGCTTTACCTAACTACCCCCCATCCTTGATTTCGCAGTTAAGGACAGTAATTTGGGGTTGTTTACAGAACTCCTTTAACGGAGGACTGGAGAGAAGAGGAGAATTGAAATTCTCAATCTCGGCTTGGTTTGATGTTAGTTGGTTTTGGTTTTAAACATAACATGAAATAAAATAAAAAATGAATACCGCTGTTACGATCTTCTACCATATATGAAATTAAGGCTGGAAAGTTGAAATAGAAAAAGTAAGTTGTTTGCAGACGGTTCCCTTCTTCAGTTCTTCAGTTTTAGAAGCCCGTTTTAACCTATTTAACATGTGGACCAATCCCATTTTAATTTGTATTTCTGGTATGC
>OMKY01108940.1:3629-16601 GCA_900302395.1 Bregmaceros cantori | reverse complement strand
TGAAAAGTTGCTTTTAAAGGCAAATAATGGATGTTGAAAATTATTTGATGTAACCGTTCCACCACCAAAATATTGGCCCTGAACCGGTTTGGAACACTATATTGTGCAATGTTAAGTTAAGATATTGTTTTTATACAAAATATTTTTGGTGGATGTTCAAACTTCAGTGTAACTGTATTAACGTCATTACCTTCACTTCCTTGTCTGTCCACAAGATGGAGCCCCGGATGCATGGGGCTAGACGACTGACAGTGAAAATGGACAAAAATAGTCTCCCAGATATAGGATATGTTAAAATATACAGAGAACGGAAAAAAACTTTTTCAACCGGTTTTGTGGATTTCACAATGTTCCGTTTCTGTTCTGGAACGTTTGAAGAAATGTTTTTTTGTTTCCATTTCCGCTCCTCGTGAAATTCCGTAACATTCCGCTCGTTTTCAGTTTCCGTTTTCGTTCCTTGAACTGGTTCGGAGCCCTGCAAATAAAAATAATAATAATAATAATAATAATAATAATAATAATAAATGCAACTGTAGTCCTTGCCTGAAATAATGCTTTACATAGAATGTTTTTACAATCTTTCATGAGAGGTTATCAATTTGCAAACAAGTAGGCCGCCAGAGGACGAGTCGTTGATGAGGATGAGACTTTTTACTTAAGACGACATAGAATTTGGTGCCAAAACCTGTTCAATGTTCCCGAGTGAAGTGGTTCTAGCCTGCAACTCATTTCAAGGCCATGTTGAGGTCATTGTAGTGTTATTGAAGTAGCTTTTATGAAGAATAACGTGTTATTACAGTTGTGTTGGGTGACGCCATCATCGTTCTCCACTTTTTAATCAAAGAACAGTTCCTGTTGGATTGAGTTCCGTCACCTTCCCACCAGAGCTTGAAAGCGAAATTATTTGTTAAAACGTTCCGTTCCAAACGGTTCAGACAGGCCTATGTTTAACGTTTTCGTTCTCTGAACCGTTCCGGCACCAAAATATCGGTCCTGAACCGGTTCGGAAAACAACAATTTTGCTCGTTCTTGAAGTTCCTCATATTGTGAAATGTTAAGTTTAGATATAGATTATACAAAAAGTATATGGTGGCTTCTCACACGTCAGTGCAACTGTATTAATATTTTAAAATTAGTATTCCTCATCTCTCCACAAGATGGAGCCCCAGATACCTGGGGCTTGATGACTGACAGTGAAAATGGACAGAAATAGTCTCCCAGATATAGGATATGTTAAAATATATGGAGAACAGGAAAAAAACATTTTTAACCGGTTTGCTGGATTTCATAATGTTCAGTTTCTGTTCCGGAACAGTTGAAGAAACCTTTTTTTTGTTTCCGCTCCTCATAAAATTCTGTAGAATTCCGTTCGTTTTCGTTCCTTGAACTGGTTCGGAGCCTTGCTTCCCACTTAAGTTCTACATAGTATACCTTTAAAATAAAGCAATACATTTAAATAGAGTCATGGCCTAATTTACTTTCAGGATGTGGTGATGGGATTAGATTACTGATTACAATTTTTAATGATTGACAAACCTGCGTGTTCACACAAAAGTACAAATGAATGAACAAAGCCAGCTCTTTATTTACAGGAAGACATTCTAGATGTTGAACGTTGCCTGGTGGTTCTTTAAATCTACAAGACAACTTATTTTGTTGGAGGAAAAAACAATAAAACATGCATTTATTTATTTACTATTATCAATAGGGCTGGTGCGGGGAGACATTATGGTGGTATCATCGCGGTCAGGCGAACAGGCAGAGTGAGGTATTTGCATAGCATTGTCTGTTTAAAAGTCTTCTAATATTGATGTATCCATGGTAATATGCTATCAATCACCAGCAGATGGCAGCCTAACTACATTGTTGTATTTGCCCCTATGTAATGGACGTCAGGTGGTAAAAAAATACCACTTAAATCGTATGTATACTTCACTGTAGGTGATACCCAGATATGGGCAGAGAAGCCATAAAAATTACTTAAGTAAAAGTATTGTTACCTCAGCAAAATATTACTCAAGTAAAAGTAAAACGTTCTCAAACAAATAGTTCCTCGGGTAAAAGTAAATAAAGTAATCCACAAAAAAGTTACTTATGTAGCGAAAGTAATGAGTAATGAGTCAGTGAAAAAGAGAAAGAGCGCCCGAGAGAGAAAGACCAAGAGAGAGAGAGAGACCGAGAAAGAAAGAAAGCGTGCGCGAGAGAGAGAGCGAGAGAGAAAGTGCCAAAGAGAGAGTGAGAGACTGTCGTCAACATATGTGCCAACAGTTCCCAACCGGTGTCGCTAATGGCCAAGTTAATGTAACGAGTAGCAAATTGCTGACATCTCAGTAAAAAGTAGTTTTTCCCACCTCAGATTTACTTGAGTAAAAGTAGAATGTAACTTGTGAAAAATGTATTCCAAAAGTACATGTAAATGTAGTAAAAAAGTACACAAAATAATTGTAACAGAGTAAATGTAATCCGTTACATTTGCCCATCTCTGGTGATACCAGCAAAATGTCCGCCGTCTCCAAGGTGTGGCATGACGTGGAACAGCACATGACGATAAATAGGACGGAGTGTCTTGGATGTTCCAGTGTTTGTGAGTCCCAGTCATCTTCGTGTCTTCGCCCAACGAATGTACATTATTTATTTATTATTAGTTATTACTTGCTGTGTGACCGGCTAGACTCTCTTTTTAGTTCGAAACACTTTTGATATCACAATGAAGGAGGTACAATAGTTTTGTTGCAGGTGGTTTTGGGGGTATAATGTTTGAAGAGAAAAAAAAAAGGAGTATTTTGCTTTGTTAAATATTCAATCGATCTTGTTAGCTTGTCAGTGTGATGTGAAATGAAATAATATTTAGTAGAATATGACTCGTTCCACTTGGCTGCACGGTACATAAATAACTAAAGTATACTTGATTGGGAAGAGGTCCATTTAGGATTACTCCGTCTGAGTAATGAAACATTTTTCAAACAAACGCGTCCCCATAAGACCACTACACAGTCAATTCTGCAGTGTTAAATACGCAGTGTCAAACTTTAAAGACCACCAATTTCATTGCATCATGACCCTTGGCGTGGACCGAGGTTCGGCTCGGACCCAGGGGTTTGGGTTGCAGCGGTGCTGCCGACTCGCCGTGTCGCAGGTCTTCGCGGCCTTGGTCCGCTCAGATGCAGACGCCCGTCCCTTCACGGACGTGCCGGCGGTGCTGAACAGTGTTAGCCAGTGTTAATTTTTTACTCCATTTCAAGTTAATTTTAAGAGGAGTTAAACACTATGGAAAGAGTTAATTTAACACCAAATCTGATAAGGACCAAATACACTCAGACACAGTGCTAAATTTAACTGTTTAAGTGTTGATTTAACACTGCAACATGTACTGTGTAGCCTGGCAAGCCAGACCAAACGGATTGTCCACCCATCGCTCCAATGTTCGTTTGCATAGCCAACGCCTAATAACACCTAAAGGCCCATTCGTACCCTACCTGCGGCCAACGGCTCCAAGCGTTGCCGCCTTCACGTCTTTGAGCGTCTCTTACGTTACCGTGTGCAACAACAGCTGTTTATACTCAGGAGCGCCCCCCACATTTTCCGGTGATATTGCTCCATTTCATCCATTCGCAAATCTTAAGTCGTCATCATAAGGTCCCCACCTCCATGTCTGTTGACGTACCTAATCGAGGGAGAGAACGTGTGAAACGCTCCATCCATATCCATATGCGTTTTTACGGATTGCAAACCAAAATCCATAACCACGGTTAGGGTTTAGGGTTAGGGTAGTGTTTAGGATTAGGGCAGAGGTAGGGGGTAGGGTTTAGGATTACATGTCAGAATGCAAGTTCTGAGATGGAAAATTGCCGCGGTGGACTCTGGCGTCACGACTGGGTCATATGCCGGAGTGTGAGTTCCCCGGGGGCGTGGTTATGGATTTTGGCTTGCAAACATGCTATCTGTAATCGTAAGTTTACGCAAGGTATGAATGGGCCTTAACGCGTGCAATGCCTGACTCATTGGGTCTGGCTAGCCAGGCTAACAGCAGTTAAAGAGACGATACACCCCTGGGAGGCTTCCTTTATGTTACTCTTTGGTTACTTCAAAGCAGGGCTTGGAAACGAAATAATTTTAAAAATGTTCTGTTCCGAACGGTTCAGGTAGGCCTATGTTTAACTTTTTCGTTCTCAGAACCGTTCCACCACCAAAATATTGGTCCTGAACTGGTTCGGAACACAAACATTTTGTTCGTTCTTAACGTTCCTTATATTGTGCAATGTTAAGTTTAGATATAGTTTATACACACACACGCACACACACACACACACACACACACACATATATATATATATATGTGTATATATATATATATATATATATATATGTATATATATATATATATATGTATATATAATTTATTTATTTATTTTATACTCCGAAGCATTCACTTCACTTCCTTGTCTGTCCACAAGATGGAGCCCCAGATGCATGGGGCTTGATGACTGACAGTGAAAGTGGGCGGAAATAGTCTCCTAGATATAGGATATGCTAGAATATAAAGAGAACGGAAAAAAAAACGTTTTTAACCGGCTTTGTGGATTTCATAATGTTCAGTTTCTGTTCCGGAACAGTTGAAGAAATCTTTTTTCGTTTCCGTTTCCGCTCCTAGTAAAATTCCGTGAAATTCTGTTCGTTTTCGGTTTTCGTTTTCGATCCTTGAACCGGTTCGGAGCCCTGCTTCAAAGTACAACTCACAGACTGTATGTAAGATACAGTCTGTGGTACATCGCCAATATAATATTGAAAGACTGAAGAATAATGAAAATAATTGCAACCGTTGTGATGATTTTTACATGATAACTGACATGTACATGGTCTCATATTTCTTCCCTTTCATCAAATTGATGAGCAGGCTCAAATGATTGTAATCCTCATGGCCGGGCAGATGTAACTGTAATCTATATTATATTATATATTTGTAAATGTAGACGTAAGGGAGAGCAGTTCATGCTTTTTGTAATCTGATTACATCTAGCACATTAATAGGGCTGTTGCACGGTGATGTTATGGGTTGGCGCCGGCAGACATTTTGCTGGTGTCACCGCGGTCAGACGAACAGGCAGAGAGCGATGTTTGCATAAGATGGTCCTTTTAAAAGAGTCATCATCCATGGTAATATGCTATCAATCACCAGCAGATGGCTCCGTTATCCTCTTTGCTCCCATATAATGGACGCAAAGTGGAAATAATACCTCTTAACTGTACGTATACATCAGGGCTTGAAAACGAAATTATTTTTCAAACATTCCATTCTGAACGGTTCAGCCAGGCCTATCTTCAATGTTTTCGTTCTCGGAACCGTTCCGCCACCAAAATATCGGTCGTGAACCGCTTCGGAACGCAAAAATTTTGTTCGTTCTTGAAGTTCCTAATTTTGTGAAATATTAAGTTTTTTATATAGTTTATACAAAATATATTTGGTGGACTTTCAAACTTCAGTGCAACTGTATTAACGCCATTACATTTGCTTCCTCGTCTGTCCACAAGATGGAGCCCCAGATGCATGGGGCTTGATGACTGACAGTGAAAGTGGATGGAAATAGTCTCCCAGACTTAGGATATGTTAAAATATATAGAGAATATATCCTCGTAAAATTCAATACATTTCCGTTCGTTTTCGGTTCTCGTTCCTTGAACCGGATCAGAGCCATGGTATACATCTACTTCGTCGTATGTGATACCAGCAAGATGGCCGTGACGCCATTTATGTAGGAGTAATATTATATAGGAGCAAATACACTGAACATAGTTAGGCTGTCATCTGTTGGTGATTGATAGCATATTACCCAGGATATATCAATAATAGAAGACTTTTAAACTGACAATGTTAAGCAAATATCGCTGTTTGTCTGTTCGTGTGACCGCAATGATACCACCACAATGTGACGTTCACGTGCCACAGCCCTATCCCCAGCCCTGCTGTATATCCATGTGATTGAGAACATTTTTGTACAAAAAAAAGAAATGTGTGTTGTTGTCAAATGTGTTCTGGAGGCACAAACGTTGAAAGGAATTAAAATATTCCATGAGGAGGAGAAGTTGTCCAGTACTGTACTTAGTGCCCTGTTTGGGAACAATATGAATATTATTGAAACTCTGGTGCTAACGTTATTTTGTATGTTTTGGTTTTTAGACTGGAATTAAGCGGAGAAATGTTCATGTTAAGCCTTACTGTAGAGTATCATTATTATTACTATAGCAGACTGTTCATCGAGAGAGACAAAAAAATAAATATAGTCTTCTGAAAAGTCAAATGTGTTTTGTGTGTTTTCTTCTTGGCAATAAAGTTGAGTGTGGGTCTGTAATCATGCACACGCTTTAGAGTCAGTGGTTCTGTAATAGGAGTTCTGAAATTTCTAGGCTGAACATGACTTCCAGTACCATTTATTTTGCCTATATTTTCCAACATGTCTATTCAGTGGGAGCTCACACCTACCGTGTTATTTAAAGACTTTGGTGGTAACTTGTGCTGTGCTAATGTTATGGATATTTGAAAGGCAATATCCAGTAAACTTGGTGAGTTCAGATAGGGAGGAAGCACACTGGTTGAATGGGTCTCAAGAGGTTTATTGAAACCCAAAATGTATAAGGAGGGACAGATCAAACAGCCAGTGTCTGTCAGGATGTGCTGTCTGGAAATGCCCACGTTTCACAGAAACGTGCCATCTAATATAGAGAAGTGATAGTACATGTTATCAGAACCAATGCATGTCTTACACGTCGAACACATCAAGCATGTCACATCACCCAAGAACATGACCTGTTTTAGCTAGTTACATAATGCATACATGTGTACGTGACAATGAGTGGAAAACACATTTGTACTTGATAATTTCTATTACACTGGATAACACAATTTGATCGACACTTTTTTTTTTTACATGTTGTTCAACACTAGTTTTTCCAGACCCACTAATCGTTCTAATCGCGTGCAATGCATGGACGATTTGTTGGGCTCTGGTGCTCTGCCCCTAGCTGCACCTCTGCTAGAGACTCTCATCCTTAATGGTACAATCAAGTTCTTATGTTTTTAAGCTGTTATAATGTGCTGTTTAAGCAGTTATAATGTGCTGTACAGTGTTGCGTACCTACATCTGTGGAATTTCTGCTTAGCACTGTGAACCTTTAATGTATTGGTAGTTACCACTTGACGTTTTACTTCTTTGAGTCAAAGTTTTCGGATGGTGGATTATTATTTATTTAGCTACTAGTAGAAAGCAAAACAGAAATACCGAATGACTTATCTTTTTTTAAAAATCAGTGCACTGAAATTTAGTACAAGTAAATTGAGTGTGCCATGAGATGCAGCAGGAGTCTTCCAGTGCTCGAGAGCGGACAGAGGATTAAGTATGATTTTGCTCACTTAAATATATTTGTTTACAAACTAGCCATAGCTCAGCGGTCGGGCTACGATAAGAAGCTTACGAGTCGCCGTTGTGCTTTATCGTGAAACAGGTGCGAAAGCTTCGACAACGTTCTCATCATTCACCTCTAAAGTATAAAAGGCATGGTGAAAACCTTCCTGAAAAGCTCATTTTCCATAATTTTCCTTAGGCTGCTTCTCCGTTGTTTGCTGCGGTCGACTGAGGTAGGTTCATGTTCAAAATGGCAATCTAACATTTCAAACAATGAAAACAAAAGCCTTTTGGCTTCAATGAAGTGCTATCATAATTGCTATTATAGTTGATATTAATTACTAAGCTAGTACAAGTACTCCTGATGCAATAAAACCATGTGTAACAGTAACAATGCATAAACCATGTATGTGACAGGCTATCTCTGAAAATACACAAAATGGATGCATCACACCTGCATATATCGCACATACATAAAATCAGGAAAATGTGATTTTGCATTTACCGAACAAGAGTGATTTATTTATTTCTGTGATTTCTGGAATAGGTGAAATGCTATTATATTCAAATAGACGGTGCAATCACGCAGATGCCCATATACAGAAGATCAGTGCGTTGATTGATCACTGAAGTAAATCAAAAGCCAGATATACAGTGGATCATGATTAATGTTGTATTTCTAGTTATAACAATTGAATAGCCAATTAACTCATAATACAATTGACAGATATGCACACAAAAATATAATATATAAATATAAATATAATTGTAATTAAAAACGTGTTATGCACAATTCTGAAAATATTGTTGTGCAATTATAAAACCACGCAGAGCAATAAAAATACTGTTATACTTTAAAATATCAAGGATTATGCCCTTGTTGTAACATCACAGTGTTCGATGTATTGTTCTCTTTTTTTTTCTTCTTCATTAACACTTTGATGAAAAAAAAAAAACTAAAAACATACTGTATGTATATAGACACAGTATGTTGCATGGAAAGCAGAGCTCTGGATCATTCTCAGCTGAAGAAAGCGACGAAGTTTTATCGTTTCATTTTTAAAAAAAAAATGTCATACAAAACAGGCTATCTGAAAATATATATCACAATATACATTTTAGGATAGCCTGTTTTGCTCGGAAAACAACTATGTCATTTGCCAAGAAAGTCGAGAATGATCCAGGGCTCTGCTTTCCATGCAAGCCAATCGAGACGACACTGTGCCAGCTTGCCTGGGAAGCCCGGTCTGTTTCTCACTTGTTAGCTACAGTAGACATTTAAAGATATTCTAGCCGAGTAGAGTGACCTCAAATCCCCCCCCCGCCATCAGAGGGGGGACGTTAGGTCACCACTTCGCCCCCGGAAGTGACGCAATCGACTCGGGGACATGTTTTATGCCTGGGCGGAGATGTAAACTCGCTTGTGAAAAAAATGCGGTGAAATGTTTGTTGAAATACATTTTAAAAATCAATGAAAATGAGTGGTTCAAACGCCGTTTCTGTACGGCCGGCGCGTCAACTCATTTAAGACTTAATTTCCGTCATCGCAGTGCATTTAGCGAGTTCTCCCGAGGACTTTCAGCGATGCTTTTTGACGTGCAGAGTGAAATACGCCCAGGGCTCTGGGACATACAGCATCCCCGGATACTTCTTCCGCAACACGGGGTCTTCCCACAGATAGGCAACCCACACTGCCACCAGCGCCAGGGTCGCGCAAAACGTCCATAACAGGAAGAGACCGTTGGCATCGGGCCGGAGGCCGCGCTGCCGTTGCACCAACACCACAACAACCATGGCCGCCAGCGTCAGCAGGAAAAGCTCGGATATCTGCCCTTCCGTCACCAGATACCTTGAGAGGGACGAAAGCCATCCATGGTGAGTCTTTAACTCTTTCATTTCAATACTAAAAAGGACTGCAGCAAATCATCACTCTAAAATGTTCGCTCACTGGTTGATGTTCAATTGCCACGCAAATTATATCGACTTTTGTAAAAGCTTTTTGGGCCCATTAACTTGCACAACCCTACAAATAACCTCACCATTGTGGCCGAGTATATATGCGGTATCCTGCCTAATCTACAGAGCAGTAGTATGAGGAAATCATCAACTCTGCCAGTCACTGATTTTGTTTTTGTTTTTTTTTAAATGTTTTTTTCCATCCCATTCAAGCCGTTTTCGAAGCTTCATTTCTTAGGGTTAGCGGAAACAGGTGAAGATGGGGGGCAGACATGCGGGAAATACGTCGGTGGCGAGTTTCGAACCACAGACTCACTGCCCCATTAAGGCATATGCGTGCTTTCCTACTGGGCAGCACCAGTCACTGATTTTTGGCGATTTTAGGTTGCATACATTATTCAGCCAAGAAGAAATTATATTTTGTAGGTTTAGCAGGAAAACACCTATAACAATCACAATGATACATTCAAGATAATAGAATAAAGACACAAATATGCTTCTCCTTTCTCCTAGAAGAGCAATTGTGCCAAAACTGGCAGGCATGCAAACACACACACACACACACACACACACACACACAGTGTCATTCCCTTCATCATTTCGCATGTACAGAATTGAGAAAGAAGCAAACACAATGCATGATATGTGAAGCGCAAGTTTTTTTTTTTTTCTCTCTGGAGAATGTTGTTACAACAATTCATCAACAAGCGCACAGAGACAGAGAAGATTGAGGCAAAAATATTCTAAAATATAATATTCTGTGCAGCATCGCACTTCTTAAGACTTCTGTCTACGTGTGCTATGACTGGTTGGACAGCCAGCCAACGCAGATTCCCAATGATGTGCTTGAGTGGGAAGAAGTACTTTGCCTTTTAACAAAATACAAATTAAAAAAATGTTGCCATGCCAACGTAGACGTCGTCTCTATCTTGTATAAATCTCCATTCCCGTAACTTGGATTAACAACCACACACATGCACCCTTCCTTACAAAGCCTACATTGCGTGACTAGCGGGAAATCATTTTTATTTAACCCCAAACCCGTAATCCCTACAAGTGTGAAAAATTTAAGTCTCTACTTTTTAGCGTTACTGTATAATTAATAGCCGATTCTCAAAAACTTGGATTGTTTTTTTTTTTTTCATTTTGTGAAAAACAGTTCAAATGCCGCTCCTACCTCGAATTTTGACCATCTTTCCTGGGAATTGGTATCAAATCAATACAATGCTTTTATTCCTACAAAATTATTCGGAGCTTGGCCCCGTATCACTGCTTGTAGTTATATTTATTATTATTTTCCAGTGGGATGTCAATGGCAGCCAATAGAACTGTATGTAGGAACATTTTGGAAATTGTATTGCTTCAAACCCAACATCTGATTCTCAAAAAGTTGGTATTAGATTTGTCTTGGTCCAATGATTCGAACGCACTTCATGAGGTCATTTCTCATCGGATAATTTCTCGCCATCTTGAAATTTACTTACATCTTCTACGAATTCTTCAAACTGGACAGGCGCAGACTGTAGCGTGTTATCAGGTCTGCCGAAAGAACAATTGAATCCCCCCCCCTACCTGCCATCCATGACCTATTTGAGACAAAAGTCAGGGGCAGGTTGGGAACATTACGTCTGACCCCTCGCCATTTCTGCGCAGCACTTCCTCTCTCCCCTCTGGAAAAGTGTTCCGAGGCCTACTCACAAAGACTACCAGGTTCAGAAATAGCTCCTTCTCATCTGCAGTAATGCTATTGAACTCTAACAAGAGCACCATCACTTGCAGGTTTTTTTTCCCATTTAGTGTCTAACTGTCTATATGAACAAGTATTTGTATTCACTAACAAGATAGAGAGGTCCATTTTAGTGAAGCTGCAGGCTCAACTCGATATTAGTTGTCTATTCCGATAAAAACATTCACAACAAACAAAGACGCACAACGCAACACAAACTAAAAAAACAACAACAACATAATGAAGCCTTGAGAACTGACCAGTAGTAGAGTGCACTGGGGGCCAGTATCAGCCATCCACCCATAGGGATTCCATTGTGCGGGGACTTGGTGGGAATGAAGCAGCCCATGAAGTAGAGGAAGAGAATGAAGAAGTAGGGGATATACCTGGAAGAACAAAATATCACTATTACTAACGCTGTGTTGTGAGCAGGGCTTTGAACCAATATTTTTTCCCAATCCGTTCGTTCCGAACAGAAACAGAATTATAACGTAGACCTAGACGTTCAGCCTAACCGGTTAGATCCAGTGAATTGAAAAAGAAAGGATATTCTAAACAAGGCTCCGAAACGGTTCAAGGAACGAAAACAAGAACCGAAAACGAACAGAATGCAAGGAGCACCATGCATCTGGGGCTCCATCTTGCAGACAGACCAGGAAGTGAATTTAATGGCTTTTTAAACCCGGTTTCACATTAATACAGTTGGACTTAAGTTTGAAAGTCGACCAAATATATTTTGTATAAACTATATCTAAACTTAACATTGCACAATAAAAGGAACTATAAGAACGAACAGAATTTTTGTGTTCCGAACCGGTTCACGACCGATATTGTGGTCGCGAAACGGTTCCGAAAACTACACCATTAAACATAGGCCTGCCTGAACCGTTCGGAACTGAAGATTTTAAAAATGATTTCATTTTCAAGCCTCGATTCTAAATATATTGTGGCCATTCTACCAAATGTATTCAAATAGCAGTTGCCCACAATGGAAAACACATCAAAAATCAATCAAGCATTCAGGCTTTCCAAGAGAAATATCATGGTATGATACAATAATGTGCACATTATCAGCAGACTGATGCTAATGCCAGGGCTCCGAACTGGTTCAAGGAACAAAAACGAAAACCGGAAACGAACGGAAATTTATGGATTTTTACGAGGAGCGGAAACGGAAACACAAAAAGATGTATTCAAATGTTCCGGAACAGAAACGGAACATTGTGAAATCCACAAAACCGGTTAAAAACGTTTTTTTCTGTTCTCTATATATTTGAACATATCCTATGTCTGGGAGACTATTTTCGGTTGTGCATCCACCCAGCTTTCACTGTCAGTCGTCAAGCCCCATGCATCTGGGGCTCCATCTTGTGGACAGACGAGGAAGTGAATGTAATGGCGTTAATACAGTTACACTGAAGTTTGAAAGTCCACCAAATATATTTTGTATAAACTATATCTAAACTTAACATTGCACAATATGAGGAACTTTAAGAACGAACAAAATGTTTGTGTTCCGAACCGGTTCAGAACTGATATTTTGGTGGTGGAGCGGTTCCAAGAACGAAAACGTTAAACAGAGGCCTTCCTGAACCGTTCGGAACGGAACGTTTCAAAAATAATTCCGTTTTCAAGCCCTGGCTAATGCCTAACTGGGCCTTTAGCCTTCTGAAAGACCCTGCTCCGACACCTTTGGGTGTTGATTCAAACAGGCTTCGGCCCCTGCATCGAACCTGGTGTGTACACAGCCTCTACGGACGCGGAATCTTGAAGCTGAGGCTTTGTCTTCGTTTTTTTAAACTTTCTACAAAGCAATCATCCAGTCCGCCCTATGCGCCTCTATCGCGGTCTGGCACGGCTCCTTCAAACTGGACGGCAGCAACTTGTAATCAG
>OMKY01108835.1:1608-14753 GCA_900302395.1 Bregmaceros cantori | reverse complement strand
TAATGCTGAATATAAATCCGCGTGGGCGTCCCTTATTTCTATTTCTCAAAGGTGGCAACCCTAAGTCCGACTGTCTTATGCATTGGGGGGAGAGTTGTACAGCGGCTGAATGCTCGGGCGCCCTTGGTGTTGAGGCGGAATGTAGGGGTGAGTAGGAGGAGGAGGAACGGAGGGAGTGTACTCCTGGATGGGATTTTGGAGAATTGAGAGAGATTAGGGGGGAGTTGAGAGCTTTGTAGGCGAGTACTGAGTAGGAGGTTTTTTAGGAGGCTTTTTGTAGCAGATGCGTTGATGGACAGCATATTGGCTGCAGATCTTGCTATAAGTATGTGTGAAGGTGACATGTAGGGCCCTACTTATTATCGGTGTGACTAATTTATATTGGCCGAATTAGGTGGCATAAAGATATCAGTATCGGTCATAACTTGGCTGATTGTACGCAGATTATTGTTTACCAAGTGCCACCCAGCTGCGGCTGTGCACACTACCTGCCCACACCTCCCCAAAACAGCACAATAGCCCCTTTCCCATTCCAGTAGCTCCGTGCCGCACACCAGTAATCCAACATAAAATTGATTGTGCCATCCTGCACCCTGAAACTCACTTCAACCTGGGCTTACATATTCGTGACATCCCTTTTTTTCTTAAATGAATTAAAACACCTTTGGAAATTGAGTTGGAGTTGTGTCTATTATATCAAATGTGTACAATTTTGCACAGCGTTCTAATAAGTACTTGAAAATAACTCTCTTTTTTTGATAAAAGGGGTTGGAATTAATATATTTGATATTCATTTTTTTTAAATAATAGGCAGATATGTCAGTAATGTCAAAATTACTTATTCCTCAATATCACCCCCAAAATCTCTTGTCAAGAGATACTATAGAGATGTTATACATGTCAACATGTATAACATGCCACACTTGTATAATGTCACCCTAAAATGAATAGTTTTCTAAATTAAGAGTTTGATCTGGTTGGAGAGATGTGTAGGGAAGAAACATAACATGCCTGCTATGCATGGCTGGACATTGTTCTCCAGAGAGGCTGCTGTCAGGGGACCGGCTCCTAATTAACCAACAGAGGTTTTTGCTCATGGAAAGTGTGTGCGCGTGTGCATGTGCGTCGCGGCCGAGGGGCAGGGCTGGCTCACCTGGATCAGTGACGGGGTCTTGTTTACCATCAAGGTGGCTGGGGGTGGGAATCGTGGAGTCCATTTCATTATGAAACAAATATTAATCCACGCTGAATCCTTGCGATTCGAAGATGTTGTCGTGCCGTCTTTTGGATTGTCTGCCTATTCTTCTACTAATCATTTTGAGGCATTTGTTAGAACGATGGATAGATGTGTTGAGTTTTGGTAGATAGATTTGCAGAGATGTGACCAAGTCCCTCTTCCAAGTCTCAAGTCTCAAGTCCTTCTTGGGCAAGTCAAGTCAAGTCCCAAGTCAACTCCAAATCAAGTCATCATTAACATGCTGTAATTTTAGCTCCAGAATCTGATTTTAATAAAGTAGCAAAAAAAAAAAAATCAAACAATGCTTTTATAAAAGCAAAACTATTGCTTGCTTTCGGCTTTATTAAAATCATATCCTGGAGCTAAAATGACAGTATGTTAATGATGACTTGTCTTGGAGTTGACTTGGGACTTGACTTGCCCAAGAAGGACTTGGGACTTGAAAGAGGGACTTGGTCACATCTCTGGTGCATAGACCATTGAACTTTGGCTGGTCTCTGAAGACAAATGTCAAATAATTTTGAATCTGTAAGAGTATCTAATAACAGTCAATCTCAATGGCATTAACATTTATAAAACCACGTTTAAGAGTTGAAAGTTGTATACTGTGTCATATTTGTTGTCTCCTCTTTTTTGCTGGTTTACATTCTTTATTTCTTTCTATTCATATTGTTGTGACTGGTGCCGCGGGGCATTCTGGGTATGAAACCCTGACTGAGGTGTCGCTGACAGCGCTGTACATCTACGATCTGGATGATGCTTGGCAAGTCCGCCCCTCCTCCACGTGGGGGCGCCCCATCACTACATTGGTGTCAGAAGTGGGAACCAGGGCTTGAAAACAAAATTATTTTTTAAAAGTTCCGGTTCGTTCCGTTCCGAGAACGTTTTCGGTTCTCGGAACTGTTCTGCCACCAAAATATCGGTCCTGAACCGGTTCGGAACTCCAAAATTGTGTTCGTTCTTAAAGTTCCTTAAATTGTGCAATATTACGTTTAGATATAGTTTTACAAAAAATATTTGGTGGACTTTCAAACATCCGTGTAACTGTATTAACGCCATTACATTCACTTCCTCGTCTGTCCACAAGATGGAGCCCCAGATGCATGGGGCTTGATGACTGACAGTGGAAGTTGGATGGATGCACAACCGGAAATAGTCTCCCAGACATAGGATATGTTCAAATATATAGAGAACAGAAAAAGACGTTTTTAACCGGTTTTGTGGATTTCATAATGTTCCGTTTCTGTTCCGGAACAGTTGAAGAAATCTTTTTTGTTTCCGTTTCCGCTCCTCATTAAATTCATTTTCGGTTTTCGTTTTCGTTCCTTGAACCGGTTAGGAGCCCTGGGGACAAGCCATCATCGCATTGAATTACTTTTTGTGCCTTTTGTTTAAAAATCACAGACAGCATTTTTCACATGTTGTGGAAACAACACATACTCATGGGAGTAACATGGGGAATGCTACCTACGGAAGCAGCCAGGGCTTAATTTTAGTCAGAGCAGCTCCTAGACCTCTGGTGCGTGCTCCAGCTCCAGCTTTAACGTACTAACACAGTATGTTAGTAGCAGGGCTCCTAACCGGTTCAAGGAGCGAAAACGAAAACCGAAAATGAACAGAATTTTATGAGGAGCGGAAACGGAAACCAAAATAGATTCCTTCAACTGTTCCGGAACAGAAACGGAACATTATGAAAACAAAACCGGTTTAAAAACCCTATATATTTGAACATTTCCTATGTCTGGGAGACTATTTCCTGTTGTGCATCCATCCAACTTTCACTGTCAGTTACCAAGCCCCATGCATCTGGGGCTCCATCTTGTGGACAGACAAGGAAGTGATTGTAATGGCGTTTTTAACCCGGTTTTCACGTCAATACAGTTGCACTGAAGTTTGAAAATCCACCAAATACATTTTGTATTAACTATATCTAAACGTAACAGTGCACAATATAAGGAACTTTAAGAACGAACAAACTGGTTGCGTTCCGAACCGGATCAGGACCATTATTTTGGTGGCGGAACGGTTCCGAGAATGAAAACGTTAAACATAGGCCTGCCTGAACCGTTCAGAACGGAACTTTTTAAAATTTCGTTTTCAAGCCCTGATTAGTGTACTAGTATTCTCAGCCTGAAGCTACTCGTCCTCTGGGTTTGGGGACCTCTGCCTCGTGCTCCGGCAGCTCTACCATATCTAATGGCAGATCAGATGGAGTGTGCACGTAGAGGAAATTAACAGTCTTGACATGGAGATATGTCGAGGGTTCATTTATTAAGCTATGATAGACATTAGCCGGGTATCGGCTAGCTAAACTATAGCTAAAGCAGGAACATGGCCGAACACACATTTTAGGAAATATCACAGATTTATAGCCGATGGTAGGGAACATCTGATGATGTCACAGCTTGTAGCCAATCAGGATAATAGAGGCATGAATCTACAAGTTACATTTCAGCAACACGTGCTAACACAGTATGTTACTATACTAGCTCCCCCAACCTGGAGCTACTCGTCCTCTGGGCTATGGGATCTCCCACTTGCCATGCTCCAGGCAACGTTAACTACTGACTGCTGAATTTCATCCCTATCCGTGGAATACATAGGCCTTACAAAACAGCCCTCATTGTCAGAGATGGCAAAAGTACCCAAATTCCTTACTTAAGTAAGAGTAAAATACATTTGTGAAAAAACAACTTGACTACAACTACAAAGTACTGTCCCAAATGTCTACTCGGGTAAAGTTAAAAGTACCTGCTCAGAAATGTACTCAAAAAGTTATTTGAAAGTAAAAAGTACATGCTCTAAAACTTACTCAAAAGTATTTTTGAAAGTATAAAGTACAAGTAAAGTAAAAAAATAAAATTGTATATGAAATGCAATTTGTCACTGCCAGTTTTACAATGTCTGAAACTGAAATTAATAATGAATAAATTTTTTTTTAAAAAAAAACCTAGCCTAACGTACTTCACTTAAGGCTCATAAATCCCATCAAACATTGAAATGAACGCCTTTTGGCATTACCGCCTCCTACTGGCTCACTCACACGATACATATCCTACGACCTACCACCGGTGCGTAAAAAAGTCTGTTTTGGGAGAAGTAAGGATTAGAAGTACATATATTCTTGTTAAAAATCTACTCAGTACAAGTAAAAAGTCATCAGAGAAAATGTAGTTCTAAAAGTACAGATACATGAAAAAAATACTTAAGTACAGTACTTAAGTATCTGCACTTTGTTACTTGCCATCTCTGCTTATTGCCAACACCAAAAGACATTTCTAAAATAGAAACATTTTTAAAACACACCTTTTTTTATTGTATGCTGTTATGTTGACATATACCTGAAATTTGTGGAGAATTAATGGTGGGCCTTCAAACATCACCGATAAAATTGGTGATAATCAATGCATTAACCATAGACTGTATATAATATTTATATACAGTATATAATATGTATATACAGTCTATGGCATTAACCAAATGTTGACACCCTTAGTTGGCGCTTGCAGGGTTAAAACAATGGTTAGGTGCAGCTGCCCTCGTGGACGTTCCCAATATTATTGCATCTCTCCACACATATGCCATCTTTATTATTTCTTTTTGTGCTCCTCCGGCCTCCAATTTCAGTGTTGCATCTAAAAAGGCGTGCTCCGTGATGCAAGGCAGATGTGTGGCCGTGCTAGTTGCAGCAGCGCTATGCGCCGCTGGCAGCGTGGCGAAGGGAGGGGAGACTTCAAACTGGAGAAATTCTGCCCGCACCACATGGTGGGCAAGACCTCCCGTTCGACGCTCTGCAGCAACAATGGCTGGTCTCTCTGTGGAGTCCACAAACATTGCGGCCACTGACAACAATGCCAGCATAGTGTAATGTAATGTTTCTGCTCCGGACCCACATCCCCAATAAAGCTTGGAGATTGCAACTTACAAAAAAAAAATAATAATTGCCCCCCCGAGCATTCTTCTTGTCCTGGTGGGTGATGATCTACAGACTCTGTTATATTGCAACACTAGAAAAACAAATAAATAGCATTTGCTTTCATGATATTGTAAATTGGAATCGTATAATTCAACAATAGTTCTAACTTGTTTAGGGCTAAAGCTTATGAATGTTTTATTATTTGTGTATTCTCCCAAGATTTCCATTTATTAATCGAGCAATGGGGTAGAACATGTTTTTGCTGAGATAACAAGCAGTATGCAGAAGAAAAGGCATCTACCGGGATAAGTAACAACCACATTTGTTCAATTTGCTGATTTGAAATGGTTTGCACAATTCCAGCATATTTTTTTCACAAAAGGGAATGATAACACGCATAACACTGGCTTTGAATTGAGTAATGTAATTTTGTAATAAATATATTATAATATAACAACAGAAATTTTGAAGGTTGTTAAAGGAGGCAAAGTCTGTATCCCAAAAGGAGTTGGAAAGATTAATTGAGGCAATATATTGTCAATTATTTCTTGTCAATCACACTTATTTAGGAAAAAAAAGAAAATAAGCAAACACAAAAGCAATGCTTCTTCAGGGTAATCGGTACCAGAACAGTACAAAATATGGATTTACATCAAGCCTACTGTTCTTCTTACTCAATGCGCTACAGGTATTCCCAGTGAGGTATTAAAAAAATAGAAATAAAACTGAACGGCTAAACATCAAATCATGTGCAGTCTGAATGAATTGCTTGAGCAGAGGTTCTTTGAACTGGTCTTGTAACAACCAAAGAGATCGGTAATTTCCAAAATGATCAGCATGATTCAAGAAGATTCAATGTGAACCGATAAGAACTTAGAAAGGCCCTCCCATCATTCTAAAGGAGAAGCGTGAAAATAGCATAAAGCCGCTTTATTTCAATATATAAATACAAGTCTCATATAAAAGAAAAACAGTAAAAATGAAATATAAACACAATTATATCAGTCATATAATAATTATATTCAACCTCTTGTTTGGGCTACACTGTTGTTCCGTTATGCCGTGGAGGTTATGGGTGTGCGTGCGTAAACTGCTCACACTTCCTAACACATGTAAAACATTTTGTTTCTGGGCATAGGCAGTGAGTTATGTGGTTTTATATGTCAGCTGAAAATTGATTGAAATGGAGTCATGTGTTTTTGAGCCTTCGCAATATCGCATGTATATATCCTGGAGGGGTGGGGTAGACTGCACATTGGTAAACAACACATTGGAATAAAGTGCCCTCGCAATATACTGTGACTGTCAAAGTGTAACAGTTAATAATAATAATAATAATACATTTTTTTTTCAAGGAGCCTTTCTGGACCTTCAAGGTCGCCGCAAAAAGGAAAGTTTAAAATACAATCAGACAAAGCAACAATTAAAACAAGCAACATAAACAATAACAATGAAAAATAAAAAAAATTGGGGGGTCAAGGATAAGGCAGTGGTAATTGAGTTTGAACAGATGGTTCTTGAAGAGCGATTTGAAAGAGTTAATGGTGTCAGCATTACGGATGGCACAGGGTTAACAATGCAGTAAGTGTATTAAATTAAATTTGGTAAGATCATGCAGAATTATTGAATGCATAAGCATGCCTTATGAGTAGGGTGAGACGATTTCAAAATGTTGGGCACGAATAGCCACGGCCCCAAAATATTGCGATACACGATAATATTGCATGGCATGCCATCATGGCAGTTTCAAAACTCCCAATTTGTTAGAGTGATGCTCACCTTGAGTAGATTAAGTGGTGTAGACCAGGGCCCTGTACCATCAAAGGAGTTTAGCTCAAATCCGGGCTTAATCCAGGCTTTGACACCTCAATCAGGTACCAACAACCGGGTTGGCGCCAAACGCGGCTCTATCACCGTGGCAACAGGTGATAGGTGAGCGAAATTTGAGACAATTAATCAATGCGTCGGCTCGTATGACATCGCATTAAAAAGAAGGCACTGCAATTTATAAGGGGAATTGCGATGCTAGTCTATACCAGTCCTCCACTTCACGGTCATCTCGCGACAGCTGATCGACTTCTCACGTCTAGCTGCTACAAGAGCGGTAAGGCTTGACTAAGCGCAAGTCGTGCACAACTCAGCCTCGTTGATGGTACTCGCTTTCGCGTGTACACACGATCATGCTTAGTCAAGCCTCACCTTCTCAAGCTAAGCTCGATGATGGTACAGGGCCCAGGACCCAAACAAACACCTTTGCTTTTTGAGTCATTACTCATTTCCTTTGATTAATACATCTTTGAAAAATACTTAGACTTGTGATTTGTGGCAATTAAACAATTTGAACGATTTGAGCATGGACATGAATAGACCGCCCCACGTGGAAGACAGAGGAATTATACATGTTTTACACAGTAAGAGAGTATATCATATTATATTTAAAAAATCCTTTTTTTTTTTTAAGTTATTTTTTCCGGCATCAGTGCCGTTTTTACATATTTATTGGATAGGATTAGTCGGAAACTGGGTTGAAGAGATCGGGGGTAGACATTGCAGACAAGTCGACGAGCGTAGTCGAATTCGCGACACTGCGGTAGACACAGAGCGCCACTAACATGAATGGGGTCGCGTTAGGTGCGGTGTCCATAACCACTCGGCCAACGCGGACCCCAAAAAATTCTATTTTGAGGAAAGATTGACAGCGTCAGTGTAGAAAAGATCATGTTACATCTCTCACATATGCTGCTGGCGTTCCCTATGCGCTGTGGTTATTGTGCTCTGTGAATGCGTCACGATGGAGCGGGTCAAGTGTGTTTGTTTGTGTGCCCGCTGAGGCATGGTCCCTGTTGGGGGCTCATGCTCCCCCAATATACATGTGTCTATTGGCATCAGTCTGGAGCCAACATGGACTTTTGGGAAACTGCAGTGAGGAATGTATTACGATTGGCACCACTGAGAACTCTTTGAATAATGCCTTTGACAGTAAATGAAACAAGTCTTTGGATTTCCCTCGGGATCCCGCTTAAAGTCCAGTTTGGAAACCCCTCCAGGGCGCCACAAAGTTGGCTTCCAATGTGCTGTATTACACAATATTATATGTACAATAACACGTTGAAGTGCATTGTATCGCACTGCATAACATTGACTGCTGTGTTGCGATAACATCTCCTGAACGGCGTTCAAATGTGCTAGCGGAACACTTTCTGGCTGCAACGTAAGCACTTCTGTAATACGTTCCCTACCAACAATCTCAAAGCAAATAAGTCAACATGGAACCAATAATCAAATTTCAGGACAGTAAATCCGGCTAACAAACCTCGCCTAGCAACTGAGCTCTAGCTCGCATCAGCCTCAGGGTGAGAGGAACTCTGTCACTGTGGAACATTGGAATCTTCTTGGAGGAAGTTCAAATCTTTGGGGAAACACATTTAGTGCTTGGCTGAAAATGGTTAAAATATGGCTGACAAAGTCACAATAGCGACAGATTTTATTTCACATTTCTTTACCTATGCCAAGCATGATTCGGATGAGCTATCAATGTCTTGTTTTTACTGAACATATTAGGAGAGCGCATTTACACGCTCATAAAGCATTTATAACACTTGATTAACATATTGTGTAAATAGTGTGTAAAGCATTTATAACACTTAGTGTATACAGCGCCGACTCTAGTGTCTGAAATCTCGGGCGTTGCTGTTGAGTGCACTATAAGTGAGTGCACTTTGGGCAGGTTGAGTAGGGGATAGGAAGCGATTTCGGACACAGCCATAATCTCACAAGTCCAGCCCTGCACCCTTATAATGCACAGCGATCTATTGTGTTGCCGTTTCACATCTAATCTGTCCTATATACCCAGCAGAAAGAACGGTTCCGAACGGTTCAGGCAGGCCTATGTTTAAGGTTTTCGTTCTCGGAACCGTTCCGCCACCAAAATATCGGTTGAACCGGTTCGGAACTCAAAAATTCTGTTTGTTCTTAAAGTTCCTTATATTTTGCAATGTTAAATTTAGATATAGTTTATACAGAATATATTTGTTAGACCTCAGTGGCAAATGTATTAACATGAAAACAGTGTTTAAAACATCATTACATTCACTTCCTTGTCTGTCCACAAGATGGAGCCCCAGATGCATGGGGCTTGACGACTGACAGTGAAAGTGGACGGAAATAGTCTCCCACGCATAGGATATGTTAAAATATATAGAGAACAGAAAAAAAAAACGTTTTTAACCGGTTTTGTGAATTTCATAATGTTCCGTTTTTGTTCCGGAACAGTTGAAGAAATATTTTTTCGTTTCTGTTTTTGCTCCTCGTAAAATTTTCGTTTTCATTCCTTGAACGGGTTCGGAGCCCTGACCACCGTACTACTGTACCCCCAGTCAAATGAGATCAGAGCCAAGGACTTTGCTGTGCTACGTTGGGAGTTCACTGGCGTGTCACCAGGGTTCAATGGCGTGCATGCTTTTTGTTTGCTTTGTACGCCTGTGCAGACAATGGGCAGAGGCAGCGCGACAGTCGTATGCCTTTGATGTCATAAGCACAAAGGATGTGGTCAATAAAGGGAGGCGCACAATTTTGCCGGTTCTTGTCAACACCGTTAAAGCTACGCATCCGTCTTTGGAACATCACCCCACGTGCCCTGGCAATAGTCCTCTTCTCAAACCACCGCTAATGACTCCACCGTTTCAGTTGCAACAACTTCATTGGGGAATATTTGTCGGTATGACATGACTAAAACAATCAAATATGTACGTGTGTGGATTGTAGCGACCTCAGTGATACAGGGGCAGGGCTTGAAAACAGAATTATTTTCCGTTCTAAACGGTTCAGCCAGGCCTATGTTTAACGTTTTCGTTCTCGGAACTGGTCTGCCACCAAAATATCTGTCCTGAACCAGTTCGGAACGCAAAAATTTTGTTCGTTCCTAAAGTTCCTAATTTTGTGAAATATTACGTTTTTTATATAGTTCCTACAAAACATATTTGGTGGACTTTCAACGTGAAAACTGGGTTTAGAACGCCATTATATTCGCTTCCTCCTCTGTCCACAAGATGGAGTCCCAGATCCATGGAGCTTGATGACTGACTGTGAAAGTGGACGGACATAGTCTCCCAGACACAGGATATGTTAAAATAGAGAACAGAAAAAAACGTTTTTAACTGGTTTTGTGGATTTGATAATGTTCCGGAACAGTTGAAGAAATCTTTTTTCGTTTCAGTTTCCGCTCCTCGTAAATTTCCGTTCGTTTTCGGTTTTCGTTCCTTGAACCGGTTCGGAGCCCTGTACAGGGGGGTCTCCATCCGATCTCCTGATCGATGATTGGGCCTGAGCTGTCCGAGCTGATCGCTGCTTTTTGTTACCGCCCCCTGCTGCTTCCACCAACTCTCGTTGGTCAGCGAGGCGAGGCTAGGCGAGGCGGGATTTCCTACTCAAACGAGCCCGTTGTCTCCTCTCGTCTCGAGCGACAGAGATTCGCGGGCCTGCTTGCAAAACGGGGACCGCCACGAGGTGAACTCGGTTAGTAGAAACCAGGACTACGGTCAGGGTCAGAGGTGGGGAGCGTCCCACCGACAAGTACCGAGGCACATTGATGACGTGGTGTAGTTTGTTTAGCGCAAAAAACTACACCACGGCGGTCTGCTCCCCACCGTGAAGTAAGGCCGGGCCTTTAGCGGTTACAAAGTATTAAATATATTTGATTTTTGGGGAGGGCGCGGTGGCAGAGTGGTTATAGACAGTGTTTAATTTTTTGGCAGCCGTCAGAGGTGGGGGAGCGGCCGTCAGAGATGGAGAAGCTAGCTCCCCCTTGCTCCCCCTCAAATTAAGCACTCGTTATAGAGCGCGGACCCCGGACCATAGGTTGAGCAGTGCCGTGGGTTCTAATCCCCTCTCCGGATTTTCTGCAATGTCTCCCCCAGACTCTTTATACCATTTTCCCATTTAATCCTGTCTCTATCTCTCAATAAAAAGAATGAAAATGTAGCTTGCTAAAAATAATTTTAAAAAAAATTGGACGATGAGGATTGGGTGAGCGGTCCACTTTGTGTCATTTTCATTTTCAAGAGAAGCCTGAATTTCTTCCGCTTCCCGCTTTTTTTCTGCACTAAGGTTTTAATTTATACCAGGAGTGCACTTGGGGATAACTTCAAAAATAAAACAAGAGTATTTATAAAATCTACGATGCAGCAGTGAAGTAGGAATCGTTGCGGGACTCTCTGCAGTGTGTTGTTGTGGGTGTGCCCTGAAACGTTACGAGACCTCGGCTGTAGCGCGCTACCAGCAGGCCTCTGTAGTGAGTCGCTGTGGGTTCGCCATAAAATATATTACACAGCATTAAACATCTGATAGGAAAGAAATTAACCGTTCCGGTAACAATATATGTTTTGTTCTAACCGGTTCAGGAACGTCAATTTATTGGTGGAACCCATAACCGGAAACGTTATAATTCTGTTTCTGTTCGGAACAAAACGCTTGGGAAAAAATATTGGTTCAAAGCCCTGTTTTATAGTATTCAGTACAAGTAACTATTCAATGTGATCTCTGAATTGAGCACTTTTAAACATTTTCAAACATGTGTGTTGATTGACTTATTAAAAGTATTACAAGTGATGAGTGATTTTAGAGCACGCCCCCCAGGGTTGTCATACCCTCTCCGGCTTTTCTGCAATTCCTCCCAACGACTCTTCATCCTGTCACTATCTCTCACAATAAAAAATGAAAAATTGAGCTTGCGCCCAAAATATATATATATATATAAGTGATAATGATACCTTTTGCTGGATAGTTCGTATACTACCAAATTTTGCAATATCAGCAGGCCAGATATGGAGACAAAATAGGTGATCAGGACATTTCTAATGTAGGGGATGAAACTATGATCTGGCTTTGCCAACGTTGGCAGACGATCTAATAATTAACATGTTATACTTCCCGCTTATGCCAAGCAGCGATTAGCACCCTTGGGCCTAGAGAAATGACAACGGCTGTTGTTTGAACGCATTTCAGCCATCCCCTGAGCGCCTCAATGAAACCTGGTGCTGGAACCAGGGCTCCGAACCGGTTCAAGGAACGGAAACGAAAACCGAAAACGAGGAGCAAATGTAAACGAAAAAACATTTCTTCAACTGTTCATAAACGGAACATTATGAAATCAACAAAACCGGTTAAAACCTTTTTTTTTCTGTTCTCTATATTTTTTAACACATACTATGTCTAGGAGACTATTTCCACTTTCACTGTCAGTGATCAAGCCCCATGTATCTGGGGCTCCATCTTGTGGACAGAGAGAGGAAGCGAATGTAATGGCGTTTTAAACCCGATTTTCACGTTAATACAGTTGCACTGAAGTTTGAAAATCCACCAAATATATTTTGTATGAACTATATAAAGAAATTAGGAACTTTAAGAACGAACAAAATGTTTGCGTTCCGAAGCGGTTCAGGACCGATATTTTGGTGGCGGAACAGTTCCGAGAACGAAAACGTTAAAGATAGGCATGGCTGAACCGTTCAGAACGGAACGTTTGAACAATAATTTTGTTTTCAAGCCCTGGCTGGAATTGACAATGAATTCACTTCCTGTTTGTCATTGACACACTGACAGTCATCCCATCGTTGTAACCTCTTCGGACACATTAAGCCTTAAACAGGATACAAGCCTTGCATGCTTTCTGTTGGATGTCATTGTGACCATTCACTGTGTTGTGTGTGCAGAGAGCAAGGAGTGTGCATCCTGCAGCGTGACGAAGACCCCCTTGTGGAGGGATGTGGACGGCACGCCACTCTGCAACGCCTGTGGCATCAGGTACCTCCCCTCCAAAGGTGTATCCTTAAATCAGCTGCTGCACCATCTCTGTTTAAAGGTGTTTAACGTAGAGCTGCAACTGATTTAATCCGTTAGTCAGTGATAATCGTCTAATACGATATTTGATCATCGATTAGTTGATTAACTAATTTGATAATCGATTAATCGCAGTGGTTAATCGTTTCATTGTTT
>OMKY01108744.1:4463-18746 GCA_900302395.1 Bregmaceros cantori | reverse complement strand
ATCGTTAGGGACAGAGCAAACTAGTGAATAGCTAATGAAAAACGTTTCATAATATCTTCAAAACAATATATAATCTTGTTGGGGTTTTTTCATAGTTGAAAAGCAGACACATCTGTAACTAAGGATATAGGTGATGTCTGTTGCCTGTAAAATTCTATACATTTTTAACTATAAAACCCCCCACTGCAGCTACACTATATATCAGATTATAGATGTGAACCTTCTCAACTTCAAAAAAAACATTAACCCTTTGCATGCTTATGACGAACATGCACGTCTTATAAATCCACGAGTTGTGTGCATAAGACGTCTATGTTCGTCATAGCGTTTTATCGCTTTGACGTCACTATGAACATCCGGGCTAACCCCTGAGATGAAATCCAAAAGTCGCATCATAAAGGAAACAATGTGAAAAACACTGTAGCGCACATGGAACACGCACGCGAGTGGCCGTTCAGTCACGCAGCACAGGCAAAACAATACATAGATAATATAGCCTGGGAGCTGTGGAGCCCACAACTTTCTCCCCACGAAGGAACGGCACTCGCTGTCAAACCCACCCCTCCTCGCGAATCTCCGCACTCGCCGGTGCCGCGGTTCAATCGGATCCCCCCCGACCCCCCCAGGCACTCGACCGGACCCCCGGTTCAATGGGATTAGCGCCGCACCACCGTCGACACCAGCCCTCTATGAGGGCGAGAGAAGGAGAGAGGCGGAAACGTCCCAACGAGCCTTTTACTATAGCGTGTGTGTGTGTGCGCGCACGTTTGTGTGTGCGCTCATGGGTGTGTGTGTGCGCGCGCGTGTGTATGTGTGTACGCACTCGAGTGCGCGCGCGTTGTGATTGTGTGTATGTGTCTGCGCGCGTGTGTGTGTGGGCACGCGTATATTTGCTCGTGCCCGCGTGTGTGTATGTATGTATGCATGTATAATATATATTTGCGTGTGTGTGTCCGTAAACACACATATATATTATACACACACACAAACACAGACAAACATACGTGACGTTTGAGGTAATTACGCCCACCTGGTGTGGATTTGAATGAAACAAACATCATGATAAGAAACTTCAGGAGGTTCTGAAGACATTGATACCAAACTCGAGGGGGTCTGATGGATTTTTAGGTCCAGAAAGAAACACTTCACAAAAGTGCTCATATCTCCTAAACTAAGTTTCAAACAGAAAAAAACTGTTTTTTTTTTACCTCTTTTCGTTCCTTCATATCTCTGAAAGAGGGATGGTTAAAGGCATATTTTCTTTTTCTGGTTAGAGTATCGAATCTCATCTACAAAATGTGCCATAGCGCGTTCTCATAGATGTTGTAGAACATATTTTGTGGGCTCCTGAAAATGGCCCCGAAAGCTCCGGCACACTTGACCCAAAATTTGTAGCCCAGTCAAGGCAGCCAAAGGGTTAAGAATAGCGGCAGCTTTTTAGTTGGCGAGGGGTATTTGGAAAGAATACTTTGTTGTTGGTGTGTTTGAGCTGCACGTGACAGTGTTTTCGCTGCACCGTGGTGGGCGGCTTAAACCCATGTTTGAATTTCTATTTGGAGGCCTGGATATATCCTGCAGCCACCCACCACCACGGCTGAGCCTCCGGAGCATGTGGCCTGCGGGTTGCGAATTGATTAGACCCGCACCCGCATTGAGAATTGTTTCTTTTGAAAACAAATGGATTTTCTGGAGCGACAAGGTTGTGTGGTTCCTGGGTTTAATAGAGGCAGAATGAGAACTGGGACCACAAGCACCTCTCCTGTAGAAGGGAAGGGTAGACTCCTTTCCGACATTCAAAGTTATGCACAAAAACTTTCAGATTGCTCAGCGATTCATTCGCAGAAGAGGTACTCACTGGCTTGCGTTTTGATTAGTGTTGCACCGTTCCCATTTTTTGGTGGCTGGTTGTGTAGCATCGACCAATACCGATACCCCTGTTTGAAAAAAAAGTGCTGTTGGTAGTAACTTCTTCCCAAGGGTTGGGAAGAATTTACTAGTGCTATTGCGGTGATTTTTACAGGCAGTCTATGATTAATAACAGTGGAGGAAAATTATGAAAAAGCAATAACACATTAAGAATGATTTAATTATTTTAATATTTTATTGTTTGGGTGATATTGGGGGTGTAACTGAAGAGTTCAGATGCAAAACCCCTAACTCCACTTGACCACTTTTTGAGAAAAAGGCCATTTTTTATCAGGCCATTTTTTTCACAATTACATTTCATTTACATATTCTAGATCTAGACAAAATTCAGGCAGTTTCCGCCGTACAGCATCGGAAAAATGGTATCCGTTCGATACTGGGCTCGATTGATATCTAACTAATTTACACGTAAGTAAGTTAATTTGATATTAGCATCTTGAACAGTAATCAAACATATTACTTTTCCCAAGGCAGTTACTTTAAGTAATTTTAGGTAGGCTTTGCTATTGGAAAGCAAACACACATACTATGAAAACAGTCAGAATATAAAAACATGAATGTGAGGGGAGAGCTTAATTATGGTAAAATAAGCATTGAGTGTTCTACATGACAACAATTAAATTTGCATTCAATTTCAATGGAATAAGAGTCCTTGTGTGTTTTGCAAAACATTGATAATCAATGTGGATGCAGGTCTTAACCATTTCCAGGCTACCAAGCTTAATTTAATAAAATGTTACTACCAGTTTGGGTTTTCAATGTATTTAATGCTGGGGGAATCAAGGCACTGTAAATATGGCCCACCTGTCTGGAATCGCAAAAGTGCTGCTGCATACACATTTACAAGGTAGCAATCATAGTTATGATCAGGGCTCCGAACCGGTTCAAAGAACGAAAACGAAAACCAGAAACGGACAGAATTTTGCTGAATTTTACGAGGAGTGGAAACGGAAACGAAAAAATGTCTTCAACTGTTCCGGAACATTATGATTGTGCATTATGAAACCCACTAAACCTTTTAAAAACATTATTTTCCGTTCTCTATATATTTTAACATATCCTATGTCTGGGAGACTATTTCCGTCCACTTTCACTGTCAGTCGTCAAGCCCCATGCACCTGGGGCTCCATCTTGTGAACAAACTAGGAAGTGAATGTAATGGCGTTTTAAACACCGTTTTCACGTGAATACAGTTCCACTGAAGTCCACCACCATATATTCTGTATAAACTATATCTAAATGTAACATTTCACAATATAAGGAACTTTAACAACGAACAGAATTTTTGCGTTCCAAACCGGTTCAGCACCGATGGTTATGATCACATTGCCAAGGCAGGATGTTCAAAATCAGGTCATCCCAACCAAGTCTCTGAATATTCAGGACCCTTCCGGTTCTTTCTGGAGAAAGTTCTATTTGAGAAGACAACCCACATCCATCGACAGTACACAAGTTGGTAGCTACCAGGTCAGAGGATGAACAAAACTCACTCATTACACTCAAGCCACTGTGATTAATACCACACTGGTGCTCCGCTGACCCCTGTCCGCTGCCAGGCGGGTCCGCTAGGGAGGCTGGGGTGAGGGGAGGTGGATTCAAGGTCGAGCGCATTAGTGTTGTTAAATTTAGACTAATTGACAGAGAGCAAGCTGCGGAAAGCAGCTGCTTTGTGTAGCAATGATCTATCTGTGTGAGTGTGTTTGGCACGCAAACGTAATACTGTTATTTGTTTAAGGGAAACCTGCCTGAAGGGGTTGTAAAACACACTGGGAAACAGCGGTTATTAACCTTTACTCTCAAGCGTTTACATCACACCGGCAGAGGCTCTATGGGCCGATGCAATACACATGCTCCACCAGTAGGTGCTGACCGATGTTGCTCGAGTGACCAAATTAACAAGTCGTCTTGCTTGTTGGGCTGATGTGGCTCCGTTGACGTCACTCTGTTGTTCACGTGGAGACCCCTCAAACGTAAACCAAGCCGAGCCCAGCGGGGAGCCGGCGTCCACACCTTGCCGACGCTGCTGACCAAACCACCTCTCCAGCGGGTTTGCTTGCCGACGTCAAAGACGCCTGCTTGGTGTGGGCGATAGGGGGGTTTGCCGTGATTCTGGGCCGATGGCCGCCAACTTTCCCCCCCAAACCGGCATCGTATGGACGGCCTCTGAGGCCCACTTCTTACAGCAACAGCCTGACTTTTTTTCCCCACACATGCCACATGTGTGATTTTTCACACATTAAAAAAATCTGCTCAGGGCCACATCACAAAACGGTCACTTATCGAAAATTGTTTAAATTTGTGAGGTCAAAAAACAAACAAACACATAATAAATAATTGAGCCAGGTTGGAGCATATGCGGCATTTTCAAAAATTGTTTTTATTGATGGCGTTAGTGTGAAGAGGGGATGAGAGAGCGGGGACTAGTGGACATGCAGTGTATATAACGATCTCACGGCACTGCGTGGGCTGTGAACACAGGCACAAGACTATGTATGGGACGTGTGCAGGGGTCTATCCCACAGCGCCACAGAGCCACCAAAAGTGACTAAATACCTATTGGGAACAAGATTGTGACATCAGGCGTGGTATGTGTGAGCACACACATACACACACATGAACGCATAGAGCGAAGCAACACGTGTTGATAAGTGCACACGTGTGTACACTTGACCATGGTCTGCTGCCTCCGTGCGCATATGCGCGTGCACGAGCGTGCCCAGCAGCGGAGCATGCACACACACAGGCGTGTGTCCTTATCAACGCGTGCTGCTTCGCTCTATGTATACTGAACTCGCCGCATAACTGGTATGTTTTTATGTAGATTTTAATTATTTTATTGGTTCTTTGATTGTGTTAATGTTCCGATGTTTGCCTGTGTTGGCTGCATGAAGGGATCGGGTGTCAATTTCGTTGTTGTGGTTGTACGACTGTGACAATGACAATACATCTATCGATCGATCTAACTATCTATCGTTTTTGATTGCTTTACTCCTCGTACTCGAGGAGTAAAGCAATCAATAACCGATCTGTTTTGATTGGCGTTGTTATGACAAGCAGCGTTGTTTTCGGGCTCCGTTCGGAGACTGATCAGTTCAGTTCAGTTCTATTAATTTAAACGGAATATTAGTAAATGGCCGCGGCTTTTAGGCCGGTGCGGCTTATATAACTTTTTTTCCATGGTTTCTTAAAAATTAAGGGGTTGCGGCTTTTAGAGAGGTGCGCTCATTGGTCCGGAAAATACGGTACTTTTTTCCTTCATGTTTAAATAGAGGTGTGTATCAAGTTCAACAGTGCACATTTGACGCAAGTGTCAACCTTCCGTCGTGTCCATGAACGCTCAGACACGCGTGCGTCATGCGCGTACGGCGGTCATCGGAGACCACATGAGCGGGGCGTGACCCGAGGCCGATCGTTAACGCGCATTAGCGCGCTCCTCCCGCAGACGCACAAGTGACGTTATCGCTCGATCCCAATATGTTTTTTCCATTTAAATCCACTGGGCCCAGTGAGTTGTTACCCGACCGAAGTTTGGTTACACAAAGTCAAGTTGTTTTCCATTTCAGAAAACAACTGTATTGTTACCTTCACACACACACGAACATAATGCATGCTGTATACACATCAACATTTCAAGCAGAAATACTTGACAACGCATTTATACATGCACCACACGGGCGTAGCCTAGAGGCATGTCAAACACACCTTCCAGCTTGGACGCCCATGCTTTTCTCGTACAGATAGGACAGACAGAGTAGGAAACAAAGATCATATTTGCATGTATTTAATCACAGGGGGGTTAATACAATTGTAGGGTTTCTGAATATACATGCAAGCATTGAATGAGGAAACATTGGTCGGGATTACATTCTAACTGGTTTTCAGAGGTTCACATTTTTGTAAACATAAGAATACTTTGCCGGTGCAGAACCCAGACTTAGTAACATTTCCCCATACACTTGCGCTCCGCCAATCCACAGACTTTTAAAAAAGAACTTTTTAGCAAAGTTTTTACGCTTTAGTTTGTCTGCTTCTTTTAACTTCTATTTATGATTTTATTTGAAGCACGTTTAGGTTCTTTTGAATGTGAAATGCCTTATACATTTTACTATTATTATGTTGTTAAGTCTTGAATCCCCGCACCATTGTCTGCGCTGCACAGGCTTTTTGAACCACTCCTTTTTATTGAATTAAATAAATATGTGTTGTTGTTTTTTTTTTAATTGCCACACTCTTTGGTATCCAATGGGTGTAGGGAAGTGCCGACACACCCATAAAAAAATCTTGTGACGATCGCATCACTTCCTGTGACACTGTTGTGACGTCAGTTACACCCACTGGACAAGTTTGAAAATGGCCGACTTGGAAGCATAATGTGAGATTTTGCCGGCAATGGTCCTACCTAGTGGATCAAAAATTTTAAAAAGCTCAAAACGCTTTCAAAAGCAATATCTTGAAAATTACTTGATCAAATGTACACATTTCACAGCCCACACATCCCTTTATTTACTATTTTTTTGTATAGGATTTTAGAAGAATGTTTAGTTTTGTTTAGTTTTTTTATTTTTTCTATAAAAGTGAAAACGCTGCAACATTTTAAAAATGATCAAGATAGTATATATTTATCTTCGTTAGTATCCCCAGTTAAATGCTACCGTATTTGCCCGGACCATTGAGAGCACCTCTCGAAAGGTTGCACCCTGTCATTTTAAAACACATGTAAAAGTATTTATATAGGCTCGCCCGGATATGGCCGCACGCCTCCAGGATCGCCGCCCATCCCCAGCGCCGCCTCTCTACCATCCGGCCGCCAGCTTGCAAGTGTGGCCAGCCTTGCCCTGCCAGCCCCGCCACCCGTCTCGGGTATCGGTGCCCATCCCCGAGGGATGCTTTCCGGTCTCACGCCTGTCACGCAGTCCCCGCGCCCCGTGCTGCGGGGGACGGACCCAAGTCACCCTGTCTCCCAGGCCTGCAGCGACCTCTTCTCACAGAGAGACACGGCCAACCCCGGACCAGGTATCATCTATCTTGATCCAATAAAATAACCCCAGCTCCTTACTGGTCTCTGTCTCTGTTTGCTTGTTGTGGAAAAAAAAGAACCCAAAATATGTATGTATGTATGAATGTATGTATTGTTGACTTTACATGACTTTGTTTTATATGTTTTATCCATGCTTAGCATGCAAAATCGCCTATAAGAGAGCCTGATTTTGGCTTGATCATTTAAGGATGATTAAAATTAGAAGTGACTTCAGTGTTTACCTTTATTTATTATTAACTTACTCAGTATTACTGTTCCGTAATGCGATGTGGTGGGAATTGATTTATTGTGCTGTGTAACAGCGTGCTGCCGCATTGCCCAATCACAGACCTATAAGAAGTGTTCCTGCGTTGCTGGAAGATGCATTGTCCACATTGCGTCATACCCATGGTAAAAAGAGGTGTGAGCAGGAAAAACACGAAGACTTTCTGCACGTAAGGGGAAAGGATGAAGGCTATCCCAGTTGTGGTTAACTGTCAAGGATCTTCTTTTCTCTGGGAGAGAAAGAAAGGTTGCAGCATGCAGGAGACAACGGGAAAAGTGTATTTCATAACCACCACTGCTCACGGAGTACCGGCTGGAAGCCAGAAGGAGGACAGAACCACGGACACCCCACTGTTATGGCTAAGGATACAAACCCTCACTTCAATTTGATAATTAATGATTAGAAGTAAAAGTTAAACAAAACAGTTTCATAGTGGGAATTTGGTGGGGGAAGTGAGACATTTACACACTAACGCTAGGTTTCCACTACAGAGTGTCGTTTCCATTGTGGCCACTACGGCATGTGGCGCTCTCGTATTCGCGCGTGAACAAACAACGCACTATGCCAGAATCTGGAGTTGGCCCTCAATCGCTGCCCACATGGCTGCCCACCACGCAGGGGCACTGAAGGGGAGCTGCACGCGCGTTTGTTGTGTGTGTGCGTGTGTTTGTCCATGCGCCGGACCGGGATGAGTTCAGAAAGACAGAGAAAAGGGGGGAAAAGAGAAGTGAACACACACACAACGCGCGCACAAGGCCGGTTCTGTAATACATTTGAATATATATCTTATTTCGCCTTTGGTGCGCTGGAGCGCACAGTCCACCGATTGCTCAGCGCTGCTGTCGATCACTGAGCTCAAGGACCTGCCGTATGGCGCACGCGGAAAAAATCAAAATAAATGATTATCTAGTCCGTACCGTAGTGGACGGTACGGTTTCCGTACGGAGTTCAATGTAACACGACGGTTACAACACGTTTGTTTTGCTCACGGAATCCGTACGGAGCTGGGGAGGACGTGTGGAAGAAAAAAAAAAGCTCTAGTGGAAACCTAGCGTAAGGTACACTTAAAAGTCTTCCATTTTATCCAAGAAATGACAGTGTACCTCATAAATGAAGAACATTTGAAAAAAGACCATTTATTGAGAGTGTACCTTAAAGTAGTTATTGAAATATTGCTTCTACGAGGTCTGGAAACTTTGCAACTCTTCACATTATTCATGCATGTTGCGTGGGTACATGGTGCATATGCATACACAGAGAAATACAAAAGGCTCACTAACAGATACATACTGTAAATATGCAGGCAAATGGCAACGGTACAAATGGAGACTTCAGTTTGTGCACGTTTTATTTCTGTCCCCTACCCAGACGCCACATCTATTCTTTCGTTTTAGTGTTCTGCAATTCCTCATGCATTCATGAAGTTGTAGTCCTTATTTTAACGTACTTCTTTTTGTATATATATGTATTATGTTCAATGAGGTACGTTACAATAGCCATTTAATTTGATAGCACTGGGTATAGCCTTAAAATACCTATATCACCACCGAGGTTCTTTATTTTTTTCAGAACGCCACTCATGCAAACTGACATTTTAATGTGGTTCCATATCCTGCCATCATTCCATCCGTATTATCAGGAATCTTGAAATATGTCAATATAAGTTTACAAATTCACAAATGTCAACAAGAGAACCTCCATACGCCTTTGGCAGCAATTGCAAGCATGTGAGTGGGTTGTGAACAACGCAGAGCCAAGGCAATACTAGGACGATGTGTATACACACACACAAACACACACTATTTGTGACTGAATATTCATCACTACACCTGTATTGGAGACAATACATACATGCAATGCATAGATTAAAAAAGGTAAGATGCAACAAGGTCTGGTTGTGTAGGAAATAAATTAAGTATTAGAGATTGCATAATTTGAATTTAATCCTTTTTCAAATGACCAAATCAGAATAAAGTTACCCAAATGACTAGTTACTTTAATGTTCTATAATACTGCTTGCAATTCTAGAGTTAGTTTAAGATTTTATTGAACATTTTGTACATTTTTGTGTGAAATTTAAAACAATCTAGTGCTTTCAATAAAGTGACTGATTGGCTATTTAAAAAAAGAAAAGAAAGAAAAGTAAGTAACTATATCATACTTTTAACATAAAATGTAGTACATCATGTGGACATGATCGGTGCTATGCACACTATGTCAATACACCGCTACTTTTGATGGAATCTGATTGTTTACTGGATAATTCACAATTGTGGCATGACGTGGGTCTCTTTTGGCGCTTCCTAATCAGCAGATTTAGGTCTCTTCCAAATTCATTATTCAACAGATTCACTCACGGACCAATTTCCACATTTTCTTGTCGTTCTGCAACTTGTGAGTGCAGGGACTCTGGGCCTGAGTGTGCTTTTGCCGGTGAAAAGTGAAAAAAATAATTCTATATATAATAATGACATTAGAAAATAATGTTGATAATGTCAGAATCAAAATCTGCTTCTTTTTGCCAGGTTGCAATTGCAAGCAATATACACATCCATCACTGATTTTTTTTGTATCATCGCAAAAAAAGTTACACATATTTCATTCTTTATTGAGAGAGATAGTGACAAGATTAAATAGGAAAGAGTCGGAGACATTGCAGAAATGCCGGACAGTGGATTTGAACCTTCAGCACTGCTCAGCCTATGGTCTGGGGGAAGTGCTCTCTACCCGCTCCGCCACCGCGCACCCCAATATAATAAATATATTTTAATATAAAGTTTAAATATATTAAACTTCAACTACATATTTGTGTGTTTTGCTCAGCATGTTTACTCACTAGTTTTCATCGATTTTTAAAGAAATATTTAAACAAGCATTTTCACCGCAGTTTTTGTTTTTTGAGTTCCCTAGTCTGTTTCAATAAAATTTGCCGGTGATCGCGCAACCTCCAGAAGCGGAGCCAGGCTCACAGAAAAATGTCTTGATCGATGTAAACAGTTAAAATGGCCGTCGTAGAGCTTCCCTGGCTGGCTAGAAAATCGTCTTACAGTCGGTGTAGCAAACAGCGACAGACAAATCCACGCCCCCACGAAAATCGTGCACCGTTTCCCGCTGCCTGGAAGTTATGAACTCGATTGGCAAGTCTGGAGAGTGCCTCCCTGGAGCTTTTTCGAGCGCCGTCAGGTAAGACGTGGAACGTTTGAAAATATGAGATTCTGTTGACAAATGGCACAGCGCTGTAATCGTAAGAAATTGGGCTATCCGAAAAAAAATATATACCAGAGGAATTTGAGACGCCCGGCACACACAAGGGCATGTAAAAAAAAGCATGCCTGAGCATAGCAAGTCCAGTCCAATGGAATTAATATCTTGATGATTCTTCGAAGAAACTTCACCAAACTTTCACATCTTAGCCCACACATCCATTTATGTACTGTTTTTATTAGAATTTGAAACATGAAAACGCTGAATATCGTTTATGATTAAAACTACGATCTCATATATATATATATATATTTTTTTTCTTTTTTTACTTTATTTTTTTTTATTTATTTTTTTTTTCCATTCTTTTTTTTCCTCCACTTAAATGATGGAACAGGAACAGAAAAAAAAGATCAGGTTCAGTAGGGAATAAATTAAGTATTAGAGGTTGCTGGTACCAAGACAAACCTGTCCGCAGGCGCATTCTGAGAACATTCTCAGAGCACTCAGCATGTTGTTATTGTGCCTTGTGGCCATGGCCGTCAGAGGGCTGTGATTGGAGGAGTGATGTCTGTGTTGTGATTGAGTAAACTGTGTCTGCTTGGTCGCTCCACTCCTCAACTAATAAATGATTCATTCAAGGTGTTTTGCAAAGTTTTCCTAGCTTGTGGCCACTAAGAAAGGAATTGTGGATTCCGACTAATGTTAATACTAATGTTCTGAGTGAAGCCAAGCAAAGAGACGCGGTTATCCCAGTGTATAGACAGAAACAGAAGACGCTAGATAATTGGCATCTGTTTGGAGCTGTATTTTATATTTGTAAAGTGCTGGATGGCCTCCCGGTTAAGCCGGGCATACACTCTGCGATTAACCCTCGCCGAGCACCTCCCAATTGATTGGGAGAATATGAAACATGTTTGAATTTCAGTCGGGTCGGGAGGGCGGGGAGCGATTTACCTGTCCCACTACGCACGCACTGACATAGACACGGAAGGGAGAAGACTGAAACAGAACAGCAGCCATGGCAACTGCTGCATTGTGGGAACTCCCACCCTCTCTCTGATTGGCTTGTACTTTGTGTTGTGTTTGATATTTAAGTGCAGCTCCCCCTGTCGTCTTTTTACATGTGTTACATTCACCTCCCTAAATTCACACAACGATCATCGTCCTTGCTTACGGAAGCCCACGCCCCTCACCTGTACTGCATCCAGGCTCTAACCTTCCTAGGTTGACCGCACATACACGGCAGGTGGCGCTATAGTACCTACATACTGCAGAAGACTATGTGTGAATCTGGGTCACGGCACCAAATGTAACGGATGTGTAACGGTCATGTAATTTTAGCAGTGATTGAACCGACAGTAAAGGGTTGACCAGCCCATTACAATGGGCAATTGACTGTTATATGTAGTCCTACCTACGTTCTGTCTGGAGACTTAACAGATTCTCTCCCACCCTCCTGTTTGTCCCGCTGCATTGTGGGAACTCCCACCCTCTCTCCCATTGACTAGTACTTTGCGTTGTGTGTGATACTTAATTGCAGCTCCCACTGTCGTCTTCATACATCTGTTACATTTATACATTCCTTATAATTTATTGTCAAGTGTTAGCAAAATGTGTCTGGACTTTGTCTAGCATCGTCGGTCGGCTGAATTGAATGAATAAATGGATATAACTTGTTCCCATTCACAATCACTTCCGAACGCAACAGTCAGATCGCACCCGACATTGGACCGTACAGTGTGAGAGGGTGAGTTGTAAGCAGCAAACATGTAACCCCTGTGATTCACTATGTGAAGGCATAGCATAGTGTGTGCAGCAGCTTTTGACATGAATGAAAAAAAAAACGCCCGGCTTTAGCTGGGAACCTACTAGATCTCATCATTCTCAAACTCTAGGGTCGAGGATATTTATGGCTTGGACAGCGACCTCATGAAGTGCAAGAAACTTAAACCAGTGATACATCTAATCAGGAAATCAATAGTATTTCCAGTCTTGAAAAAAAAAACCTGCAATTTTCAGGAAGCACCCAAGACAGTAATCATTATCGACCATCTGGGAAACAATAATCTGGAGCCATAAAATTAGTCTAGGGCCGTCAGAGGCATCATTTAGTAGAGCTACATAATGGATACTATCTACGACATGACCCTGTGAGGTTAGGCTTAGGAGAAGTGATGGGATAAAGCTTGTTAATCTCCCAAAGAGGGATAAAGTTGAATTATCGACCTAGCAATTTTCAGGCCGCGAAGAGCGGAGGTCCAGGGCTGACCATTGGCAAGACGGGTTGGTAGAGGGATTACTCGTGGAGGAAGTGGCAAGTCTTTGGCAGGTTCCCTATAGCTGGTAGCAGCGTAAAGGGCAGCTGACGTTGAAAGATGATCGACACTAATTGGCTGTTGCAGCATGTTTCTGCATAGCTGTCAAGACCTATCACCTCAAAGCGGTACTGGGTGTTTCCCACAAGACGTGGATTGTGTATGTGTGTGTGTATATGTATGTATATATATATATATGTATGTATATATATATATATGTATATATATATATATATATATATGTATATGTGTGTGTGTGGGTGTCGGTGACTCGCCGCGGACTCACACCGCAAGCCGTTTGTAGCAGCGGCGCGCACACACATGAATGTATGTGTGTTGAGCTAGATTGGGAGCGGGAATGCTAAAACTCATGTGCTGAAGGTGTGCTGGAAAATGCGGACCGGATAGTAGGGAAACACACAGCAAAACTGATCCGAATATCGGATCAAGAATCCTCTAATATATTTATACACACACACTGTCTGGTTGAAGGGACAGGGGTATTCAGTGTTCATCTCTCATTCTGTTTTGACTCTTGAAGAATAAAGAGCTTTTATGATAGAGGTTGTGTCCTTCCTTTACACACATACCTCTCTGGTGACCCTCCGACTGCTCTTGGTAGTTTCCCAGAGCCCTGGCACCCGGGGGGGCCAGCTACCGGCGTCTGACGCCACTGGGAGGACGCTCGCCACAGCCGGACACTCGGATTTCTACATTGGCGACCAGCTACCTCCAGCTGCCTCCCACCGGCACTGCAACGGTGCCTCTGCGGTCTACACATGGCCCATCGGACGACTCTACAGCCATCTCAACTCACACTACGATCGCCGCCTGATTCGCACCCCGCAGCGGAGCCTGTCTCGCCAGTGCTACCCCGTCGATGCTGGTTCCGGGTGAAGCCGCACGCACGTCGCAGACGCCCGTCTCCGTGCCGACGGTACCCCGACGAGCCTGGGTCCGGGGGAGGTAGGCGGACGGAAGTCCCGAAGATGTTTTTCCAGGCGCTGGCGTGGGTGGTTCAGAGAACCCTCTGCACCTCGCCAGTTAAGCGCGATGCGCCACCCGACCCCGAGGGCGTCACGCAACTACTGCCGCGAGGTGGGTTGCACTCTCCGCGTGCACTCTCCGCGTGCACTCTCCGCGTGGCCCGCCCCCTCCACGCACACTATGCGTGAGGGCGACCGTTCCCCTTCGCCGCATCAGAGCACGGAACGCTTCGGCCTCTAACTGTTACCTGCTACTCAGAGCCGCCGCAGCCACTATATATCAGTGGGGAATATTCAGGGCCTTCTAGGCCTTCAGAGAAGGCCTAGAAAAATCTGGACAAAAAAGTTATTATATTTAAATATTTATAATTATAATTCAATAGGTATTTAGGTATGTGTCTCATTTAATTGGATACATCATAATACATTAATACATCGTCTATGTTCTAGAATTGGTTCCTTGTCAAGTTCACATCAGCAATGAAAGGGTTAATATACTCTGAAACATGTTATCCACTCAGAATCGTCATTCTCCATTCATTGTAATGG
>OMKY01108597.1:3288-15939 GCA_900302395.1 Bregmaceros cantori | reverse complement strand
CCCCCCCCCAACGCACAGTTTTTTAAAAAATGTTTACTGCTGTCGGCAGCATTTGCCTATTTTTGATTGATCTCAAACCCGCATTAGAATGACTCGGTCCTTAAAAGCACCATAAACGTATGTTTTAAAAAAAAAACAACTCACCGTAGTGGTTACTGGTCTTCACTAGTCTTCCATTTCAAATTAAACGCGACAGAAGCAACTTTTCGCAACAACGTTTAAGATGACCAGTGAAGGTGCACTACAAAGCACACATATGCCGCGCCTCAAAGAGTTGCGAGGTTGCTTCCCGTCAATGACAACGTTGCCGCAAGCCTCCTCCCCCCAGCTAACCCTGAATAAAAGTTGAAAATGGTAGACCACAAAAAAACATGTTAAAATCCTAAAACACACAATCTGACACAATGTTTATAGATATATCAAGAGTGTTACATTTTATTTGGTCTTACTTTACTCCAAGTTTTTTTGTAGCATTTCTTACAGTTCACAGGTGTAACCTCCATTTTGTCACAAAAAAGAAATCTCCAAAAAAAAAAAAATTTTCACATAATATACAACGTTGATCCTCACAACATCAAGACAAAACAAAAAATGGATACAGTAAAAACCATGTAGGCCCAGCCCAGTGCAAGATCAACATGACTATATTGAGGCCCTGGAAGACAAAGTATTGTTGAGAGAACGTGGAATTTGGCCACAAAACAAGAAAAAAAAAAGGTAAGAGTAAAATTGGCGCAGCATGCCAAATACAAAATAACCAAAAAATAAAAATGAAAATGACGCAACATGTCATATCGGTGTCGAAATCAATCAAGCTCCAATGCAGCGGAGAACCCATGGCAGCGGTTTCCGTGCACGGCCGACGTTTTAGACAAACGAGTCGTCTCAATCTCTGGCTACTTGCTTTCACTCACAGTGGGAAGAAAATGGTTTATCACCATTTTCTATACGAGATCAAAGGGTAGTTCTCATCGTTTACTTGGCATTTTTGATAATATCCAGACTTCCTCATTATGGGTGTTCAAACCCATCATGACAAATTTGTCATGATTTCTATAAACTCGCTTTGCACTAGCTTTGATTATATGCTGTCCTTGATGAATTGGCTTTGTCCAAAGTTGATCCGCAGTCACACTCCCAACTCACTACATTCAACCTGAAATACTGCATTTTTTAGACACTCGAGAGACAGTTGCATAGTCACATCATCGCCCGGGCTTGAATATATTGCTGGGACATGTACTTAGATAATTTACTAATTACTATTTCATTTATCAAGCAATGCAAGGCGTTGTTTTGATGATATTTCACACTGCATTGTGGGATACTTTGAGTCCACTTAATAGGGTAATAAGGGTATCTCAAGTATTTGGACACCACTATGAAAAATGTGTATGTGTAGTGACTAGGGAGCAAATTCTGACTCAGTCATTGACATCATGGACTGACAACTGAGGAAGCTGAAGAAAATCACAGAATATGAGAACTACCCTCACCTTTTTGTCTACAAGTGATTTGTCTACGAAGCACAAAGAACCTTGTTGGACAATTTCCTCTGCATTGAATTAGTTACCAACTGATAATGATATGATTTTTTTTCCCATCCAATGCCAACAACACATTTTAGAGAGTGGGCAAATTCCAAGACAACCAACATGCAACCAAACTACTGTAGTTTTTGGGGGTTTTTTTCAACTTGAATGAAAACAGTGACTTGTGCTTTCTTGAACAAGCGTTCAATAAATTCTCATTACATGTTAACAGATGTAAATATTTGGATGTTTAGTCCCTAGCCAACAAAGACCTTTTATTGGCATCAGCATATCGGTGTATTAGTAACATTTCAACACCGAGCATCGTTATGGCAACAAAAACTCATATCAGCCGATACAAGCCGGTGACCAAAATGTATCGGTCAGAGACCGTGTTCTGTGGTGGGAAGCGGGCGGACCAAGCTGACATGGTATAAATACTCCAGTGAAGACGACCAAAAAAAAAAAAAACACGCTAAAATAAAATAGCGGGCAAAAACCGCTGCTCTTGGAAGCTACCTAGAAATACTCAATTTTTTTGAACGTCATCTCAAAGCAAGATTGTGTCGTAAGCACATATTGTACATCAGTATCCAGTGTTGTCTAGCAAACGATTGTCTTTGATTGTAACTGCCATAGACAAAAACTCACCGCTGTATATGGGAGGCATTGGGTTAGAAGCAGAGATGTGACCAAGTCCCTCTTTCAAGTCTCAAGTCCTTCTTGGGCAAGTCAAGTCAAGTCCCAAGTCAACTCCAAGTCAAGTCATCATTAACATGCTGTCATTTTGGCCCCAGAATCTGATTTTAATGAAGTCAAACGCAAGCAATAGTTTGGCTTTTATAATAGCATCGTTTGATTTTTTTGCTACTTTATTAAAATCAGATTCTGGAGCTAAAATGACAGCATGTTAATGATGACTTGATTTGGAGTCGACTTGGGACTTGACTTGACTTGCCCAAGAAGGACTTGAGACTTGAAAGAGGGAATTGGTCACATCTGTGGTTAGAAGCGTTTTACAATATAATTAGTGTTTAGCTGGCTAAGAACCGAGATCAGCAGAAAGACCGAGCTCAAAGCTGTATCATCAACTGGAGAGCACATTGAGAGTGCGGGGAATCTCTGTTTCTATAACCAATTTACGCAAATTGTCGATAAAACTGGTTGATTGTCGACAAAACGACACGCGGAGCCTGTGCTCACGCCCAACATCACGGTTCTGGCCAGCTGTGAATCAAGGCTATGGGTAAACATTATAATAATTGTTGGTTGGTGGTTCAGTTTTGCAGCCAAATGGAGAAGTGTGTGTGTGTGTGTGTGTTGTCGATATACTTCATGAAATTATTAATAGCATAAGCGATGGGAGCAGCCTGCCCCACGATCAGGGCTCTGAACTGGTTCAAGGAACAACGAAAACCCGAAAACGAACAGAATTTTATGGAATTTTCAGAGGAGCGGAAACGGAAACGAAAAAGAGTTCTTCAACTGTTCCGGAACAGAAACGGAACATTATGAAATCCATTTTTTTGTTCTCTATACATTTTAACATATCCTATGTCTGGAAGATTTTTCCTTACACTTTCACTGTCAGGAATCTTGTGGACAAACGAGGAAACGAATGTAATGGAGTTTTTTTCACGTTAATCCAGTTGCACTGAAGTTTGAAAGTCCACCAACTACCTCTAAACATAACATTGCACAATATAAGGAACTTTAAGAACGCACAAAATGTTTGTGTTCCGAGCCGGTTCAGGACCGATATTTGGTGGCTGAACGGTTCCGAGAACGAAAACGCTCAACATAGATGACAATTAACAATCATTTCCAATTAGTAAAAATATTAATCTTAAAAACTGCTTAAATTGTGCTGTCTCTCTCTGTAAGACACCCGCATCCAGCACACTTAGTGACTTAGTTCACAGGCACCATATGTTTTTATAATTATTATTATTTTAAAAATAATAATTATTATTATTATTAGTACTGTTGCTATTACTATGAGAATAATTGTTGCCCAGGGATGTGAATGATTAATCGAAAATCAATTAAACGATGGATAATATTTTAAATTCATTAATTACCAAACAAATGGAAGTTTGTATTAGACTGCACCAACAAAGAAGAATCTCTTTCCCTCCATAGTAGGTCCAGAATATTCCAATAGCTCCATGAGTGTTACGGAATGAAAACCCATAATAGAACAACATTATCACCACCTTAAAGTGGCTATAGTGACTATTTAGGAGGCATGGATAGAGATGTTGTTGTCGCTTAGCACACGCAGCGGCGTGAGATCACATGAATGAGAAAATGGTGCTTACGCTGAAAAAATGTACCCTAGACGGAGCAATATAACCCATAATGCATTGCGAGACGTTTTAAAAATAACCTAAACTTCACAAAAGCGGCACGGCGGGATTAAATAGCGACCGACCATGGAAAATCGTTATAAATGTAAGTACTTTTGACTTTTTGTGATGATTTTGGAATTTCATAATTATATTTTTTGTAACTATATTTTATAATCATTTTCAACGGCGCCGACTCTAGTGCCCGAAATCTCGGTCGTTGCTGTTGAGTGCACTATAAGTGAGTGTACTATATGGGGGGGTAGGCAGTAGGGGATAGGGAGCGATTTTGGACACAGCCATCGTTACCTTTTTGAGAACATATTAGTGGTCATGCAGGTCAAAAGTCTTGTATGGAACTACACCCTATTACCTAGCAGCACAAAAAACGTTTAAAAGATGAATCGAGTATCGACCAATGAAATAGATGATAACCAAGTCATGTGTTAAACCAAATTTTGACGCCCCCAGTGTAGCCGGAGTCTGACTTTCAGAGAGTGGACGGACAGCGGCAGGCCTGGACTGGGATAACAAATTGGCCCGGGCATTTTTGACTTAGACCGGCCCATGAACAGGCATGTGATGTCACGGCAGCCATTTTGTCAGCCGCACCACAGTTTGTTTACACAACTTCCACTGCACGCCCGAGTGTACACAGGTGCGGTAGAACAAGTTGCTAAAATGCTATAAGTTTAAATAACATCACATTTGTTTTTTACCACTAAAAAATAAAATGTGACATCACCGGCCCACCGGGAAAATGCCCTGTATGCCATACTGCCAGTCCACCCCTGGACAGCGGTGAGGAAGACATTTAGGAGCATTTGCTGTGATAATAGCCTGGTGCTGATGGCACACCTGTGGCCCTAAACGAGCCACTCCATCCCTTCACAACATACACAATTATCTCCAAATGGCCCAAGGACCGATGGGGAGTTCCACTGATAGCCCAACAGGCTCGTCTCACTCAACTACACGTTTTTATGGCTTGATAGTCAGGGTCGGGAAGTATCAGAGTACAAATAATCGGATTACAGAAATCAGATTACAAAAAAAAAAAATCATACCTGTAGTTAGGGTTGCACCGATCACATTTTTTTGATCCCGATCCGATCCTTTAATTTTAACGATCGGTCGATCCCGATCTCCGGTACCGAGTCCCGATCCCCGATACCGAGTCCCGATACAGAGTTATGATCCTGCAAAAATTGGTAGTACACAAACTATTTGGCACAGTTGTCAATTTCAATAATGGTCAAAGTAAATAAACAGTCATTTCGCTCCCCGACTCATTTACCGATCCTGATCGGGACAAAATCATGAGTCCCGATCCTTGGAAAAAAGTCTGATCGGCCACCGATCACCGATCTGAGGATCGGATCGGTGCATCTCTACCTGTCGTCCCTTACAACTAGATTTAACAATGCTCTAGACTACAGTTAAGATTTGCCTACAGTGAGATGTTACAATGGTTTGAAATAAAAAGTTTGTAGAATTTGACATGAAAAGACAACATTTTGAATGATGAAAATCTAGGTTTTGATATACATTTTTTAAAGTTATTTTTTCCGGCGTCAGTGCCATTTTTCCATATTTATTGGATAGGATTAGTCGGAAACTGGGTTGAAGAGATCGGGGGTTGACAGACAAGTCGACGAGCGTAGTCGAACTCGCGACACTGCGGACGCTGCAGTAGACACAGCGCCACTAACATGAATGGGGTTGCATTAGGTGCGGTGTCCATACCCACTCGGCCAACGCGGACCCAGGTTTTGATATTTTTGTTGTATATATTTTTTTAAATTATTTTTTTCGCTGCCATTTTCACATTTTATTAAGTGTTAGTGTGAAGGGGGGGGACGAGAGAGCAGGGGCAAGCAGTATATGGGGATGAGGATGAAGCGATCTCATAATGCTGCGTGCGCAGTGTTGACAGGCACGCAACTACGATTGGGGCTTGACAGAACCGGTCTAACCCACTGCGCCATGGGGCCAGCATCGAAAATCTGTATTAAAGTACAAATATCTAGATTTTCATTTTTTAGAGAGAATCATACAGCGCTACCATCTTACACATGCATTAGCAGCCTAGCCTGCAATCAGAGCGCGTGTTATCACGGTGCCGGAGTAGGCGTGAAAAAACATTCATGGCGCCAACATCCTCCACATCGCCACTAAAAACCCTGAGACGGTTTCTACCCATTCAGACCGTCGGCCATTCAGCGGAGATGGAGATAAACACAGAAGGCACGAAGGAGAAGTGTCTCCGACACTTGTCGACCTCAGTCCCAAGAACGGTCGACCTTGGTGATAAATGAAAACGCGCCCGCCCTCCCTTCGGTCTGCCGTGCCTCCGCTCGCGTTGCCGTGGAGACCAAACAGAGATGGCGGTCCCTCCCGTGTGTCTACTTTACCCGTCTCCCGCTTCCGCGGCTCATTCAATTTGAGGCCGTGATGCGACTAATAGGAGCGGCGCTGGCAGATGGCGACCTTGAGCGGCGCCGCCAGTTGAAATCAGAGCAGAATAATATTCAGTTAGCGAGAGATGGAAGATTTACGCCATCAGCACCTGGCGCACACAGGCATTCTACTCATACGTTTTATTTTATGTCCAGAGGTGCCGGAATGGAGAATAGAGCTCGACAGCCATCTGAAGACCCGACAATTATCCATACCCAGCGGGCCTCAGTCATTACGAGTCTGTGCCAAGACTGCTGTGTGATTAGACATTGACTGAAGAATTGCCTGTGGGTTCAAAGCCCATACTACCTACCGCGGCCAATTGGCTATAGATGAGTTTACGAGCTAAAAACAAGCCGCTGTCATTTTTCCCCCCGGCCTTTGTAAACGCACTTCTGGTGCCTGTATCGCAGCCTCTATAAAGTCATCGCAGTGGACAGAAGTGGTTGAATTTGTCACACCAAACGCTCACCATTTGAAAATCCGCTTACTGCAGCTCGCTCTGTGACAAATTACACATTATCCATTAAATTGTTGGTTTGCATGAGTAAAGCAGGCAATCTGGTCGTAGCACGGCTTTTGGTTTACTTTTAATATTTTTTGGTAGCTAGCAGGCGGCAGTTCGAATTGCGGTTGAAAACAGTCAAGAATTTTAGTCTTCAGTGAGCTCAACAGTGACCACTTAGGCTTTGACCCAACGGTGCTGGTCACCCTCTGCTGGCGATATGAGGAGCTGCAGCTGGAAAACAAAACTCGAAACCTCAAACATTTTCTTTTCGTTATTTACCATCTCCCAAAAGGTATTACCAGTAAATTGCAAATGATAATTGGCAATGGATCCAAGTCCCAGTAACACCCTTCAAGTTTGTCTATGTGTCTTTCGGACAATGGCAGAAAATGATGATTGCTGTTCCTAGCCAAATCCAAAATACTACTTTAAAACATGATAAAAGTAGCCAATGGGGTCATTAATAAACCCACCAAGGAGGTTGTATGCGACTGTTTGTTTCCTAAAAGAACTCTGAGGGAATTTAAATGACATTTCGGAAAATCAAGAGAGGCCATTTATACGTTAGCATGCATATTAAAACACGCTGCAATGATTTAGCCATAAAAAGCGCAGCAATAGGAGTCAGCCCCTTGAAGCAGGGGAGAGAGGAGATGACATTAAACATCAGTGGTACCCTCTGGGTGCATTAAATGTTACTTATTTCACAGATAGAGTCGTGTCTGATGAATCACGCAGCCCTCTCCTTCTTCTCGGAAGGGAGCTGAAGCCAGTCTTGTATACTCACCAGAGATGGCAAGTAACTAAGTACAAATACTGTACTCAAGTTGATTTCTCAGAAGTATTTATTTCGCTGACTTTTTACTAGCACTCTAGATATTAGGACTTACTCCTTACTTTTCCCAAAACAGGATTGTTAATTTAACATATATAGTCTATATGAATACAATTTATTCTTTGCACAACAACAATGTGCGAAAACTGGAAATACTTTTTATTTCAAAAATACTTTTGAATACATTTCAGAGCCTGTACTTTTTACTTTGACTCGAGTAGATAATTTGTGAAATGAGTATCTTTACAAATGCAGTATACTTCCGATCAAGTAAAAATATGCACAGTTCTACCATCTCCAATAGTAATCAAAATCGCAGGTGTGTTCGCTAAATCCACCCCTCCTCCTTTCAACTTTAATCTGAAAATAAAATTGAAAAACTGTGCATGTGCCAAATTATTTTTTTTTTTTAAATAACAAAAAGATACAAAATATATTTTAAATGGTTATTTATGTGTTTAGGAACACATTTCACATCAATATTAAAAGGAATGCTTGGCCGAGTGGTTATGGACACCGCACATAACGCGACCCCATTCATGTTAGTGGCGCTGCGTCCGCAGTGACAAAAGGAATGCTACACTGATATATGGAAAGTAACACAGGCTCATTTTAACAAGGCGATTGACACAACCACTTGTCGGCGTTCCACGAGCGAGATTGACACGGAAATGCGATGCAACAAAGGAAATTGAATTCCAGGTCAATTGTGGCTTTCATTTTCTAACCCCACTACGTACGTGATGTGCACCGCACTCATCAAAGCCTCGCAACGCAGGTGGCGGCATTCTGGTCCACTTCAAGAGCCCATCTACGGACACCTCAAATCGACCCTGCTTGGTGCTAACAAGACTATTCCCATGGCTTTCCAAGGGTCGTCCACTCCACACAGTAGCGGGGGGGAATTGGATTGTCCCAACTCCCAAGTACATTACCCTGCGCCAGAGATGGCAAGTAATGAAGTACAAATACTTAAGTACTGTGCTTAAGGAGTTTTCATGTATCTGTGCTTTTAGAAGTACATTTTTCTCTGGTGACTTTTTACTTGTACCGAGTAGATTTTTAACAAAAATATCTGTACTTCTACTCCTTACTTTTCCCAGGCTTTTTTTGCGCACCGATGGTAGGTGGTAGACATATGTATAGTGTGAATGAGTCAGTAGGGGACGGTAATGCCAACAGATGTTAATTTCAATGTTCAGCAGTGGAAGTAAGTTAGGCTCGGTTTTTAACAATTTATTCAAACATTGTAAAACTAGCATTGAAAAGGTGCATTTTATATACAATTTTTTTTTTACTTTGTACTTTCAAAAATACTTTTTGAATAAGTTTCTGAGCCTGTACTTTTAACTCTACTCGAGTATATATTTGGACCAGTACTACGTAGTCGTACTCAACCCCCACAGTTTGATCGCTTAAGACCACAGCGCGGTGAGATCACCCCCCTCCCGGTCATATACTGGACGTCCCAGCTCTCTCATCCTCCTTTCACATCAATGCTGTGAATAAATTGAGAAAATGTCGCTTGCATTTTCACAATAGTTTGGAGTGACTAGGAACGTGGAACATATCCTCCACCCACTCATACAGACAACTTCAGTCGGCACTTCTGGCGATATGGCAGAGATGAAGAGGCCATGTCGCCGTGTGCCGTGTTCTGAACCATTTTTGTAGATGTCTATTCATATCCACGTTGTTAAAAAGGAATGCTGGGAACTTGTGGTATGTTATTCCACCCAAAAACACAATTTAATAACTTGCGCAACGCAAATTGTATTTTGTTTATGCAGAGCGATGAGCGAGGTGGATAATACATAGGTAATCGGTCAAGTTTTCAAATAAAGTAAGCACAAAAATAGTTGTATGATGAATTAATCGTTTTCATTATATCCAGCAGCTCCAAGTGCAAGGTCCAATAAAAGTAACTAAAAGGAATCTAACTTAGTTATTTAAGATAAAATCGTCAGTAATCTAAGTTACTGTTAAGAATAGTAGTCATGTAGTCTGAAGCAACAACACTGTCTCCGGGTGTTTTTTTTTCTTTCCAATTATAAATAACAATTCGGCTGAGATAGGCCGCCATCAGCACAGCATGATAAAAAAAGGGCTAAATTAGCCAAGTTCTCCAGCGATAAGAGAAAGGAGATAAAACAAACTGACCATGACCATCCCCCCACGCATCCCCCCCAAAAGACTCCAGGAACCTCCGGTAGTGTTAAAAACAAAAACAAAAAACAACAACTTTGCTGGAAGACAGAGAGGTGTGTTCGAACAGTGAGAGAGTGAGCGAAAAGCTGCGCAGCTTGGTCTGTAATTAACGCTTTTGGGTGTGGGTGCGTATCGCGAAGTGTGTGTGTGTGTGTGTACATGCCTTTTTTTGTCATGGCAGCCGGGTCTAATTAATTATCCTTATCCGTAGCCTTCTGGGGCATTAGCGTGCTAATCACGAACACTCTTAGACTGCGCGCACACACAAAACTTGGGAGACGCTGGTGTCGATGACGCCCTTTATGCTGTATAATTGCTATCCGTTAGTGAGACTGGGAGTGGCGGAGGGGGTGGGCGGAGAGAGACAGAGCTGGCTTGTTAAAAAGTGGAGATTTTTGTCTGGGTGCAGTGTTCTCCGAAGTGTTCTCCTAAAATGTAGGGATGGTAGTGGTTTTATTTTTATTTGGGCGAGTGACCCAGGAGGCGGGTAGAGAAGAGAAGCGCATGTATTGATTAAACGTCATGATAATGGGCGCGAACATTTTTTGATATTGCACTCGTACTGAATAAAGTAAGATCCAGGAATTTTCCGTATGAATAAAAAAATGAATCGGAACAACGAATTTACCTTTTCTACTAAAATATGATGAAGGATTTGTAGCGATTTGGCATGAGTTCAGTATTCAGGTCTCTTGCAGGGATCATGAATAAGACCTTTTTTATAACTTTTTAGAACATCTAAGTTTCTTAAACTATACTAAAATAAATGTGAGATCTCTGATGAAAATGTTGGTGTTTTTTAAAGACATCTAAGGCCTAAAACTCTAGTTATCGTTAATTCGTTATCGATGTCACCTGATCCGGATGCCAAAGCCCTTTTCGTTCTTCACCAGATTGATATGAGAACTCTGGAGGAGCAAACCTCATTTTTTTGTATATTCCGATCTCGATAGACTCTACTCAAAACAATAATTGATGATAATTACTCATAAGAGCAATTTGTTGTATTTTCCGTAATACATTATATGGCGGCATGCAAAGCCAAAATGTGTTCACAAAACCATAACATAAAATAAAAAGGTTCTGGTAATGTTTTTCCGTTAAGCGCTTCCATTCCGTGACAACATTGAGGTATTAGAACACTATCTCAAGATGCATTGCTCGTTTAAATAGATTAACCAACATCATCCCAAACCACATTTTCCTAATGGCTCTGTGAAACACATAAGCAAGGAGACACTATGATCCGTGTAATTGGTTGCAACATTTATGTTTAATCTTGCAACCAATGAGTTCCTGTGAATTAAAAAATATGCAATAATCATGACAGAGGTTGTGAATACTGTACTCTTGTCATTTTAAGAGGAAGTGGGAGTGGAATGATCACACATGAAACGATGAGACAATCTGGAGAATCTAGTGCACACTGAATTCAGAAACTGGTAAAAAAGTCCTACTCATCTCCCTGGCAAGACAATGAAGTACACTTTCTCAATCAGTGTGTTTGGTGCTAATGTTGGATGTTTTAAGTCAATTATTTGCCATGTTTATTGTGACCTTGCATTTCTGTTTTTCAGTGTTTCAGACTAACTGTGTGTTTTCAGCAAAACTAGGCGACGTTGGTAACGGCATCAGAAGTCCCGAAAATGCCACGTAAGCGGATGTAAGACGGAGAGACACGGCAGTGTGAAACGACTCAAGCATTGGCGTCCAGCGTAAATTGGTGTCGCCATCAAATGGCAGGCATCAGAAGCAGAAACGAGTGTCAAAGGCGTGGAAGAAGACGCTGCATCAATTTGACACCTGAATGCGTGTCAACTATAGATCAATTGAAGAGCCACTCGAATGGGTATCAATTTGGTGGAAACACAGACAGTGCGGCCGTCAACTGAAGCCGCGCTCGTGGTGCAAGCTGTAGACCGAGGGTTCTACAGACTGAGCGTTCACAAAGCCGTCGAGCAGAGCACCGCCAGTGATAAGTCGCCGTTCTCTCTCCACTCCCCACACTCTCTCTCCCTTGCGTTCGCTCTGGGTTTAGGGGTTAGGTTAGGGTTACAAACTTTGGTCTATAGAACCTTCGGTCTAAAGCACCTTCGGTCATGATCCCCAGCAAACCACCCAGTGATGAAGATGGGTGTTCGTTGGACAATTGCTGTGTGTTCAAACTCAATGAACTACCAAGCCCGATTCGCTAACGACACATAAGACGGGTCGTCATACGTGACCAGAGTGGAACAGCTCTTTTCGTCAGGGATCCCCGTCCATAGCTGATTGGACGTGCTGCGGCCGACCCCAAATCTTAAACATGTCTTATCTTCTGTCAGTACGCTCCAAGCTTTGGCAGGTAGCGCCCGATTTCTTACTTTTAATATTATATTCTAGCTAGAAGATGCCATATCGTTCTGAGATTGGACAGTAGGACTTGCGTGCTCATCGTGGGACCACCCTGTTGATCTAAATTTCAGATGATCCCTAAAACACATCAACACAGTGACAAGGTTTTGTACGATTAAGAACCACCGTCAATTACATCAATTATTTTTTTGGAGGCTACGTTACCAAGTGATGTAAACATTCCATAAATTAATTTCCACTTGGTAATCTCCTGCCGATAGAACACTTGTGTGACAATGTGATGTGTTTGTTGTGGGTATATTTCAAGCAACTAATCCGCTTCCATCTAGTGTGTATGGAGGAAATCACGCATACTTGCTGTGCCGGGGGAAAGGCTTTCGCGCATTTGACGCCCCCCCCCCCCCC
>OMKY01108376.1:2009-12796 GCA_900302395.1 Bregmaceros cantori | reverse complement strand
ATAAGTTATATATATATGTGTGTGTTATATATATATATATATATATATATATATATATATATATATATATATATATATATATATATATATATATATACACACACCACATATTTTGATTGTTTTGTAAGTGTGGTCACCTGCAAGGCAGTGAGAATGTTGGCCAGGGCTTGGCCGTAGGTGTCGTGGCAGTGGACGGCCACAGCGGAGGCAGGCACCTCTGCCAGTACGCTGCGGAGCAGGGAAGCCATGGAGCCTGGAGTACCCACGCCGATTGTGTCACCCAATGAGACCTCATAGCAGCCCAGCGTGTACAGTCTCCGTGCCACCTGAGGTTGAAAGATAGGTGATATCGCTACTGAATTCAACAGGAGAGATGGGGTAATGATTTTTATGACAATAATATCCAAAATACTGTTTCAGTGAAAAAAGTGAAACAGAGAAGATTTCAAGTTACTAATTAGTTTGTGTTCAAGGTTACGTGAGTACTGACCTGGGTCCTCTAATCGGGTCACGATCATACTTTTTCAGTATCGGTACTCTGAAGTTACTCGTCTTCCCCAGTGATATTATTTCATACCAGTCAAGGACACTAGTTTTATACATACAATTTTAAAATTCACGATTCATTCGCCATACATGGCAGAAGTTCACACACATAGAATTTCACCTTAGTTTAGCTTGCAACAACTCTCAAGATCGACAGGTGGTGTCACAAGGTCAAAAACAAAAGAAAAAAAAACACATACGTTATAATGTGGCACCGTCATAGAGTCTATACATGTGACATGTCAGCATATCAAGCAGGGCTACCTGCATTCAGTAGCATCACTGCTTGAGGGAAGACACAGTTTTTTCAGTCTATAGGTCTAGTGCGCAGGGCCCGTTAACGCCTTCCCGAGGGGAGCAGGGAGAAATGGTTGTGCTTTTGGACCGGGTCCTCACTGGATAGTTTGTGTAATAGCAAATTTTGAAGTATTGGGGCTTACTGATTTTACCAATTCTATAGGATTGGCCAATCAAAGACTCTGGCTCGGACTTGTAAGCAAAAAAAGGTGAATCAAGCTACATTACTTATGTAAGATATAACAATATTTGTTTTTTTCATTTGCGCAATGACACAGCTGTCTGCTGGTGCTTACCTCAGTTACTTTCGCAGGCTCAATGTAGCCTTCGTGGGGACAACCCAGAGCACAGGAGACATACCTGCGAGGGTGAAATATATTATATGGCAATGTGCAAAGAAACTTGAATTCAGCCATCTTGAAATGTTGGCATGGAATAGGAGATTACGTCACTTTTAAAATCAATCAGCAGAACTCTCTTCACAGGAGACTAAACTAGAAGCACTCAGAGAGTGCAGACCTGCGCGAAGGCCATGGGGTCACTGATGCCAAAACATTTAGAAGCTATTATGTTACGCTTGTTCATGCTTTTAGTGATAAAAATAAATATTTTGCTGGTAGTGGGACGCAACCCCAGTTCCTCATAGGGCTAACCGCTATACTAGCTGAGCTGTGTTAGCACCACATAGTAGAATGAAGGCAACTGCTGCGTGTTGCTGCAGTTTGTAAGCAATCAAACCAGACGCTATTATGTTATGTTACTTATAGGCAACAGAAATGGATCAGAATGTAATCACTTGTTCTGTGTGTCATTCCCAGCAAATGTACAACATTTCATCGAGATCCATGCTCAACTTTTTCAGTTATCCTGGTGAGAATCGAACCAAACAACGCGACCGAAAACATAACTTGCTCGGCGCAGCCGGCGCAGGTAAAAATCATTGCAGTGTTGACTCGACTGTATTACAGACTGTTCCAATTTGCAGACTTCTGTGGTGCACTCCACTTTGGTGCACTATGTACACTGCACACTACATGACTAGTGCGCAAATAATCAACAAATGGAATGTTCTGTGGCAAACTAGCCGGAAAACACAGCACTGCTGCAGCTGTTCCCTTCAAAGACTCCTTTCGGAAAATCTTACCCCAAAAGAGTGTGTGCCATCGGCCCCAACAAGATCCAGTATCCCCTAAACGAAAAGGCCATTTATCCGTAACCTTGAGCAGAAGTGGAAGAAAAGTGGAAATTCAAACACTCACATATGGCATATGACAATCTGCCTTGTGAAATTAGTGGACGGTGACACAATACTAGGGGAACTCATTATAGCCGCCTAGTGGATATACTAAGGCTATTCGGCCCGCCGATCAATTTTTCTGGCCCACAGAGGAATTCTGGAACAAAAAAAATGTTTTTGGAAATGTGTTGTTGAGGGTTCAGGCTAACTGAGATTGTGTTATTTACCTCAACAGATGCACTATAAATGTGTTGTAGTTGATGTGAACTGCTGCTGTTTACCACTATTTGTGTTGTTGTTTCAGATGTTGCTTGTTACAAACAAGAAAGCACCATTGTTGCATAGAATTGAAGCCCATGGGAAGCATGCTACTTTAAATAATAGTTCTGAAAATGTGGGTTTGCGCCATGTCAAGTTGTACAAATAGGCCAGCGGTTACTGAAGGGGGAGGGTGGGGGTGCAGTCCGGCATCTGCTACGGCCCCTGGACCATTGGGTTTCTAACAACGTGGCCCTCTGAGCAAAGTAGTTGAATAGCCCTGGGAGGCTGGCACACGCCATTGTCCCTCACTCACGTATTGTGTTAGCAATAATTGGAGGTTAGTTAGAGTTGGTCAGAGTTGGGCAGAGATTAGTCAGAGATGTTTGAAGGATGGTTACGGGATGTTGGTGACTGCTTGCCTTCCAGAGCTTTGTGATTCATGGTTCCCTAATTCCTGCCTGATTCTTGGAAAAGGTAAGGCATGAGTAGATGGTCCTTGTGTACTAACCAAATCCACGATACATGGTATTCTAGAAGTGTAGCAACAGATTTACTTTGCTTCGGTAGCATTTTACGTTCTGGTTCAAAGACCTTAACATACAACTACTTATTCTTTTTCAGAATAGCGTGAATTGGCAGTAGTGTGGCCGTGTGTGTGTGTGCGGTCCTCGTGTGTCCAAGTGATTGAGGCTAATACTCTACATCTGGAACACAGCGAGCCCAGCCCATCAGCCTGGAGCTAAAAGTTAACAAACCACCAGCGCCTACTCCCTGCCTAACACGGCGTGTCTGAATTCAGAGATTAGCACATGTCTTCCATCTCGCTGAGCGTTCAGAGAGGTGATTTGAATCCCCTTTGCACTAGACTGGCGTGGGCAAAATCAACAGGACAGGACTATTACGGTCGCTTTAAGTATGTCAATATACTACAGCTAAGACTGTAGTACTGTACACCTGTAACCCTTGCCCCAGAATAAGATCTTTGTATCCCTCAAACGCGGATTGTTGGGGATGTAATGGCTTTGTGTGCGCCGCCGCATCTGCCACCCAATCCCCCACCAGATCCGGTCCATCAGACCCTTTGTGCTAACACAATCATTTTGAACGGATGAATTTGTTTCAGATTCAGTGTGTTGATGTTGTAGGTAGGTAAATTAACTGACTCGATTTTGGAGGCTGAAACCTTTAAGATGGCTGAATTCAAGATGGCCAAATTGTTGTATTTTCCATAATTCCTGGGTTCCAGCCCCTCAGCGGGGCTTGGCACTCCATGATTAAAAATATCTGTCATGGACTTGGTGAGTTAGATAGGATCCCCTGGAATTGTCAGTCGTGTTTCCGTGGCGCATCTGGGATAGTGATTAGTAACTCCAGTAATGCACATGCAATAGTATGCATGCTGATACTATCACAGTGGAGTGAAGGATACTGTAGGTGTGCTGCTGGGTGCCTTCATCATGGAGCGAGATGGGGCAGTATGAAGGCACAAACATCTTGTGTGTACAGTGTATGTTTGAAGCAGAATGTACACCAACTTCCTTCAGAGTTGCTCATCCAGTGTTGTTTCATTTAGGTTTGTTACGTCTTGTCCTGACCCTTCATAGATGTTGCTGTGACATTGTTTGGCTCACATTTTTATGGGCTAATCTGGGAGCACTTGATTTAGTCGTAGAACATTAGGGTTCTGATTATTACCTGTGGTTATGTTTTTAGTCGCGTTGGTTGGTTTGTCCGCAGGATAACTGAAAAAGATCTGCACAGATCTGGATGACATTTTGTAGAGTTGTTGGAAATGACCAACGGAAGAAGTGATTACATTTTGGTGCATTTCTAACATAATCATACTTAATCACCAATTTACCGATAGATCGCTGGACGCTTACCGCGGTCACGTGGCCAGACTTCCAGGTTGCGGGAATGCTGGGAAATGTACTTGGCTTGTGCTGAGCATGTTCGTCGGTGGCGTCAAACGCAATCATGCTGCCACACAAATAATGCTATCACTAAAAGTAAAAAATTTTTGTACCACTATGGCGCAGGTTTGCAATCTCTGAGTGCTTCTAGTTACCATTAGTGGTTTGAGTCAAGTTACTTAGTTATTAACCAACAAATGAACAACATGCTGCTAGCCGCTGGCTAACATTAGCAGCCGCTGGCTAGCAGCTAGTTAGCCGCTGTTAGCCGGGACGGCTTAACACCGTGACTAGCCGTCTCACGTATAGCTGCGAGTCTCACGTTGGCTGTTAGCAGGCTAACTGGCTTTTGGTATAGCCAAGGGTGGCCATATTAGCCGTCCCACCCGCTCCGGTGTTATGCTGGCTGCTAGCCGGGCCCTGGGTCTCGGGTAGGCTGTAGCAAGCCAACTGGCTGTTGGTATGGCCTAGGGCGGCGGTGTTTAGCACCGGTGTTATGCTGGATGCTAGCCGCTAGCTGCTAACCTCATCGTATGGGAGTTATTCGGAGCAATACGTGACATCATTAGGCATAGTTCTCTACACATGCACTTCTAATTTAGGGTAAAAATATGGACTTTGAAAATATGTACACATGTACACAAATCACAGTACCTATATTATTATTTTATTTAATAATTACTGTAGTGCTGACTTCCATATAAGACATGCCCTTAGCTCCATATATATTACGACTTCCGGCGGCTTCAAACCTCCCGCCCTTCACGGCAATGTGATGACGTCACGGATGCTGCGTCTACTTTATATGCAGTTTATGGGGAAACCAATGCAGACACACAGAGACCATGTAAACACGGGGAAACCATATCCACAGAAAGGACCTTGGCAGCCTGGGATTCTAGACCAGAACCTTCTAAGTAGGTTCTAATGTATCAATTGTGTTTATTGCACAAAGAATACCAACCCGCGCACTGGGATCTGGTGGACTTTGGCAGCGCTGATGACTTCCTCGAACCTGAGCATGCTCTCTTCGATTGAACAGTTGATATTTTTCTGACTGAAGGTCTCGGAGGCAGAGGCGAACACAGCCACTTCAGTCGCACCTGCCGCAATCTGAGAGACAATTAGACATGATGGATGTTAAGTGTTTTGTAGTATACCATTCTGCTATTCAAAAATGTGCTTATATTCCATCATATGCAAAGGTGTCATGATTGTGGTTGCAATAATTACGATTTTAACTTAGATTTTAGTATTATTTTCAGAAACTGGAAATCTCATTAAACACATCACTTTTTCTGAAACAGTAATCAGATTGGAGTTACCCAAATACATTTTATTTAAGTTTAGTTTAGTTAAACTATTTATTAGTTTACTGTTTCATAACACTCCTAATTTACCTCAACTTTAGTAATAAAACAATGGAACTTCCAAGGAAGTGACTTGCATGAAAAATTGACTTGCATGAAAATTGCATTTGGCAGCTGCTGAAATATAATGAGAAGTAACTAAAGTAATCAACTGAGTTACTTTCAAATAAAAGTAGCCAGTAATCTAACTCAGATGCTTTTAAGAGGAGTAATCAGAAGTCAGTAGTGACCTTACATTTCACAAGCAACTGTGGCTGCACTGATCATATGTCTTTATCTCTTCATGAAATACACTCTTTGTTTTTCAATTTGTCTTCCTCTCCTCCCATTCACACCCGAAGCTGAAGCAAACCATTACCAATACTTGGGCTGCAGCTAACGATTATTTTAATAATTGATTAGCTGCTGATTATTGAAGTGATTATTAGACTAATTGCTTGGAGATCTTTTCTCTATTAAATACCCAAAATATTCACAGTGAGGAACAAGTACAAGTGAGGAATCTTTTCAACTTGAAATATATATACAACATTCAAGTTATTTACTTCATATGCATGTTTTTTATCAATTATATCCATTTCATATTTGTCAAACATGTCTAGACCAATAGGAGGGAGCATCTGCACAAAACTGCCATCAATAGCAATGTCTCATTTCCTTGTGATTATTAACTATGCGATTTAAAATTGATTTCACAATTGATTAGTCAGTGATTAGGTGACTAATCGTTGCATCCCTAAACAATGCATATGATTTCTGCTGTTGAGTAACTGAGGTAGTTTGGGTAGCGATGACCCACGAATGTCAATTTCATGTTTCATGCTTCAACCACCAAAATAATTTAGGCGCTTAAGCTGGACTAAGCACATAAGGCACTGAACAGGTTGATAAAGCACTTCCAACATCAACGTGGAAGGTTAGCCATTCCGGAACCCACAGATTATTCATCATTAGATGTGGTCATACTCAGCTAATTAGCAACAGTAAATTACTGCATTTTGAAAGCCGTGCATGTTGGGCGTCAGGACCGGATAGCGAACGTTGGGTGACTTCTGGATTCTGGTCAAGACATCGACGTGGTCGGCCATCTGAGGTAGAAGAGAAAATTATGATTCTTCATTCTTCACAAACCTCATCCTAAAAAACGTGCAATAATAATAAGGGCTCAAACAATATTCATACTGTGAGTCCATAGTGCATGACAATGCGCTGCAGAATACTTTGTATCGGATGCAATTATTTAAGTAAAGAGTAGCTAAAGCTTAAAAATCGAATAGAAGTCTAATAAAGTCAAAGTAATTTTTCTGTCACAAAATAAGGAAATAAAAGCAGAAACACCAACAAAAAGAGTACAGATACTTCCGAAGAGTACTGAAGTCTAGTACTTGAGTATGAATACTTATTTACTCTACAAGTCTGTAACAGCGCATGAATCAGTGCTGTCAATACTTCTTCGAGCCCTCTAAAAAGCACAAACTAAAAGCACTCACAGCCTGTTTGCTGTAAACAGCTGGACGCATGTTGTTTGAAAAGCTGCTCTCAGCGAGCACTGTTAAAAACAGACACATCGTAAATCAGTCATCAAGCCTGGACCGAGCAGCCATTACCTGCGGTACCCACTTTGAAGACACGAAGCTGGTGGCCTCGATCACAGACAGACCCGTGTCAGAGAGCCGGTCTATCAGTTCAACTTTGACCTCTGTCGGTACAATTTCCTGTTGGCACAATCAAATGTCAGTCTCAATTTTAAGATGGTTTTGTCAATTGGGGTCATTTAGGGGGTGTGGTGCATGGATGTATGGGAACTACTATCTTCCAGTTTGGAAGAGCTACAATTCAGGGTGGGTTCAGAGATTATCAACGAGGATGAGGTGTCAAATGGTTCTGCTGCATGCACATTTTCAAACTCTTTTTTCCTCAAATTGGCCTCTGAATGTAATTCCTTATCCCAGCCAAATTAACTGAAATCTTGATTACAATTCTTTTAAAATTTAGCTATAAGAGACTTATTGCGAGTCCATTTGTTGGAGCTGGATCGTCCTCGGACACTCCTCCACCTGTTCAATCTGGTTCTAAACTCCCTGTCCACAAACAACCCTGTGGTGAATAAAAACAGGGCTACAGTAACTGATTTCTAAAATCTGATTATTGCAATATAACTGTATGTATTAATTAATTTTAAGATTCCCCCTGGTGCATCGAGCAAAAGCGACAAGCTTCCCGGCTAGACCCAGAGATACAAATTACTTAAAAATAAAACATGAAAATACAAATAACAGTCACTCATTCACTCAAATATCAAACACACACACACAGGGGACATTATTAAGAGGTGTTCTCAGGGCCAGTATGCAGATTGCTATCCGCAATTAAAGCATCCAAGATGGGTCTCCAGGTGGCATAAAATAGGGCAAGTGAGCCACACAGTGAGAAACTCAGCTTTTCCAGGTTAATAAAATGTAAGAGATCCTTCGTCCAAACTGTCAGGGAAGGAGCATAGTGGTTTTTCCATCTCAGGAGGATATAACGTCTAACTAAATTGTAGAGAAAACCAGAACTCATTCTGTTCGCGAGATGCGAGAGGCTTTTGTTGGGGACGAGGCATTGGAGAAATATTGGAATACGCCCTCCCACAGAGATCCAAGTCTAGGGCATGTAACAAATGTATGGATAAAGTTAGCTGGCGACAGGCCACATCTCAAGCAATTATGAATTAGATAGTGTCTAGCGCTGAATTATATAGTGCCTAGCGCATATAGAGGATGAGTGCACAGCTAGTAGTATGTCCCAGTTCTGTCACCCACGTATCTTTGGCAGTCGAAGTTGGTGAGTCAGAAGAATTAAGAACTTTTGTCTGGAGTCACTGAAAGGAAGTGGCAGGACTGCCGGTGCAGAAAATCCCTCACTTGGAAGAAGCTAAAGTGATGAGTGGAGGGAATAGCCAGGAGGTTTAAGAAAGATTTAAATATGCCTTTGTCAAACAGGTCTTTCAGAAGGAATATTTCTTTGAGGTACCAGGTCCGGGTGCATCCCCGCCAACAGGAGAGGTCCAGACTCGCAGGCACAAGCATCTGATTATTCAGCAAAGGGGCATTAAGGGATGAGCTAAGTATGCCCAGTTCATTAAATATGTCAGTCCAGATCTTTAGAGGGTTGGGGACGACCAAATTGGGAGAGGTACCATTAATGTTCAGTGGGAGTGACACAGGGCAGAATGAAGAAAGACATAAGACGAGGACAGCTGCTCAATGTGTACCCATGCTGGGTGGTCAAAGATCTCTCTGTGGAAGACGTCCATACAGTAAAGCAATTTTTAAAGGCCCAGTAGTATAACTGGAAGTTAGGGAGCACAAAGCCTCCTAGACATTTGGGGAGGCCCAAGATTTGTCGGATATGCAATTGATTAATTTTGAAGTAACTATTTATGTGATTAATGTGATTGAAAAAATTGTTTTAAAATATTTTGTTCTGATGAATGGGAATGAAAAGCAATGCTGATGTAAACACCACAAACATAAAAACAGACATGCAGTGACTGTGTGTCATGTCCTGCTCTCATTTAAATCACTGTGTGCAATATTTGGAGCAAAACACAAACCAGATGCGGACCACAGTCATGTCGTCTGAGAGACAGGCCATAAATATGATCACACAAACACATGCTACGACACAAAAACACTTCAACGCTTCTAATTCTTAAATATTCTTCCACACGCTATGGCCTGAGTCACACTCTATGGATACGGCTGAAATTTCCGTAATAAACAAGGTCTGGGTGGTAAGCCTCTAAACCAGGATATTCGACTACTCAGAGGGCCACATTGTCAGAAACCCAATGGGCCAGGGGCCGGAGCAGATACTGGACACGCCGGCACGTTGAACATTTTCTGTGTAACTCAGGAAAACGCTAAGATGACCATTCCGCATGGCAGTTTCAATTTATTTGTTCAAAATTGTGGGTCTGTGATTGAACCAAAAACCAATGATTTACACAATGAGCTGTCTGAACATCTGCATGTAGTTATGCATGGGTGCAATATTTACCTTGCACGTTATAGTGGAAATTATATGAGGAAGCAAGCCCTTTGTAAGTGAATCTAAGCAGTATGCTTAGATTCACCCCAACTTATGATGACAACAGGGTAAGTCGTACCGTTTCATTCTGAAGCCCATCTCTTGGTCCAACTTCTACAACTTTAACAAAGTCAGGATAGCAATGAACTCCCATAAGACTCTGGAAAGACAGGCAGTTAATAGGTTAGAAAGACTGTCAGACTGAGAGATTTTATTCATTACCAAAAGGAATTTTGTTGGTTCAGTAGGAAAAAGAACAGAGTAATAAATGTAGAAAGTCACTAATAATAACAACAGTCACAACATTATAAAGGTACATCATGGGGGGAAAAAACTCTATGCATCATTGTTCAGCCTAATTGTCTGAGACGTGAAATACCGTCTAACGCTAGGTTTCCACTACAGAGAGGTCCGTATACGGTCGGTGCGTATACGGTCGGTGCGTATACGGTGCGTATACGGTCCGGTTGGAAGATTGCTGTTTCCATTGTCAACAAAACTCCTGCGTGCGGTGCATTGGTATTCGCGCATGAACATACATAACGCGATAACACACACTTCATGCAGCCCGCCCCGATGCAGTTGTCAACAATAGCACGTGGCTACGAAGCAGCGCAGAGGTGAGTGTGTGTGTTTATGTGTGTGTCTGTCTCTCTGCGTGTGTGTTCGCTTGTTGCTGTTCTTTTGTGTGTGGGTGTGTGTATGTGTGTGTGTGCGTGCGTGAGCGTGCGCCGGATGTCGGAAAAGAAGAACAACAGAGTGGTTCATTCATCCATGCGCATGAACGGCAAAGTAATATATATATTCCAAAGTTTTTACCGAAGCGGCCTTGTGCACGCAGCTTTGGTGCCCGCGCGCGTGCGTGTGTGCATGTGTGTGTCACGCACAAACACACACATACACGTAAAGGGGAGCGGAACGCTCCAGGCGCACACACAACAGTGCCATACGCACGCAGATGCACACACACCAGTTCCGTACGCTCGCAGACACACACACACACATAAGAGTGCAGTACACGCACACACACAACAGGCCTGTACGCACGCAGACACACACACAAAACAGTGCATTACGCACGCAGACATG
>OMKY01108248.1:2086-15044 GCA_900302395.1 Bregmaceros cantori | reverse complement strand
ACCCCCGCCCCTCCCCTTGCCCCATTCCCCCGGAAATTCCTGCACCCTTCCCCCTTCCGACTGACTCTCCGCCACCGACGCCCGAAACATCAAAAACAAAACGCAGTGGCATCATTTGCACGTAAACACCTCCGTCCGCTCGCTGCATGTGTTGCACTTGACAAAGCAGCACCACTGGAACTTGCAGTTGCACTGCCACACCTTGGTGTACTGGTGCGTGTTGTAGCCACGCCCGCAGCACATCAGGTCACAGCCGTCCGTGTGCGGCGACGTGCGATTGCACAAGCGCCCCTGCGTGCCCACGCTGCCCGTGGCGGCGTCCTCCTCGCAGTAATTGGGCGAGCGCTCGATGTACACCAGGTCCGTCTCCATGGGCTTGTGGTAGCCCTGCACGTGCTTGACCTTGAGGTGCGTGGGCTGCCGGAGGCGGCCGGCGCGCATCACCTCCACGTGAACCGCCTCGTTGTACTTGTCTTTGAGCACGTAGCCGATCTCCCGGAACTTGGGCAGCGTCGTCCAGCAGGTCTTGGTGGTGCACGACCCCGACACGCCGTGACACTTGCATTCCAGCTTCATCCTCTCTTCTAAGACCTGTTAAAAAAGAAGCACAACACAATATTTTAGAAAACTGTACTGTCCATAGGTCAGTACCACAGTCCACAGTGCAGTCCACTGCATCCAGCCCTATATTGTATGCTGCAGGTCTGCTTCCCCACTCTCTTGTCCGCCTCCACCCTAACCCTGTCAATATAAATGGACAAATGGTGCTTGCGCCACCCCCCCTCCCTTAAAAAAAAAAACTTTAAATATAATGCGATCACATGGTTACAATACAATGTGTGCCATTGTCAGTGCAAAGCCTCCGTTACAAGTCAGCAAAGACCGCTGGACGAACATCGCGCATCTTCCGCGGACCGCCCATCGCCGTCACCTCCGCACGGAGCGGAGCCTCCAGCGCCTCCAGCTGCCCCGCATCAACAATCAACAGTCCGCCTCTACTTAAGGCAGTGTCCAACCCCGCAAGGGTGCAGCCCCAAAGTCTCAGATCCAGTCAGTCTTCCCGTCTGAGTGTGTCGCGCCTCGTTCAATATGTTGACAAAGTCTCTCTGGATATCTGTTCTTCTCCTGGCGATTGTACTCATTCGGGTGCTGTCTTCTCTGTCTACAGCGCGACCCCCGGAGTCTCCACCCGTGCCCGGTCCTGCCCCGGTGGACACGAACTATGAGATGAGTACCTTGTCGGATGACGACGCCATGGATGAGCTTTAGATAGAATCTTTTATTCCATACTGACCCCTAAAGGGTCCTCATAGAATTGAGTAAATAAATATATTTTCCGTTTGTTCAATAAAAGGGTTTAAAAGCCTCTCCTTTTCTCCTCTCTGGGTGATTTACAAATAACCTGTGACAGCCTCAAGCTATTTTATTACACATATTTTAATCACATTGTTCCTTATCTGTGATATCCTTATCTGTTATATGGTTGTCAATTGTACTTGATTTTATTACATTTTGATCCAATAAAAACATATTGTAAAATAGTGTCCAATGCAAAGCCTTTTGATGAAATAAACCCTGGGCTAGGCCCCAAGTTGTATCCTTGGGGTGCACCGCAAATACTACATTAAAGTTAAATGGGTTTATCTGTCTGTTTTCTTTCCGGTAGTTCATGCTCCATATCACTGGCGCTTCGCAAGACAGACCAACCATAGACAGCAACATGGAGGCCAGCAACCAAATGTTCTAGTGGTTATGTTTTATTCTAACGTGTAATAGGAAGAGCCAAATTGATCCTGAGTGTTTTTTCCAAAAGTGGATATCTCCTGAATCTAAACTGTTGAATAGACACAGATCAAGTTAAGTTCAGAAAGCAGGGAAACATGCCTTGAATTTATTCCAATTCGATATGACTTCATTAATATATTTCTGTCAGAACCATTCTAGTCAGGAAACACAACAGAAGATTAAGAAGCAGCTCTTTTATTGAAATTAGAATTATCTTGGCGGTATGGCTCTGTTTGGAGGAACTCCCCTATTTCCATGAGTACCATGGAAAAGCAGCAGTGTAGAGAATTTTCACCCTAGCACGCAGGGTGAGAAGGCAGCAGTAGTTTAGGGGAATCTCACCCCAGCACGCAGGGTGAGATAGCTAACCCCCTCCCCCATTAACAGAGCCGAGCGACGTGACAAGAGAACATGTCACATCATACACGACACTTTTCCATCTTGGTTAGGTGGAGCAGGGGAAGGTGGTGGGTAGAAAAACAAGGCAGTACACTATTAAGGAGCGGGTAGGGTGTACCGAAGCTGTCCGGCCAATCGCTAGGGGAGATAGTTAATCAGCAGAGGGGATACACCTGGATCAATTAGCTTACAACAAGCCCCATTTAATTTTACTTTTTAGGTTATATATTTTTGTGGTAAGTGTATGTGCATCTCTGAGTGTTGGTCATAAATATATAAAAAGTTGCCACTTGCATGTTGGTTCTGTGGCGCTTGCTGACCGATTGGTAAGACACCTGCACTGTGCCTATGACTTAGTTGACAGTCACGGGCAGTGTCACCGGTTCTCCTACACTCCGACATTTCTGCAAAGTTGTCCCCCCAATCTCGCCCATCCCACTTTCAGACTAATCCTGTCAATAAAATGGGAAATTATGCTTGTGCGGCAAAACATGACTTTAAAACTGTTTAGTTGCCACTTGCAACTAATCAGTGTTAGCGACGATAACTTAATCAGCTGCGGTCCAAGTTGTAGAGTGTGTACACATCTCCCGTGTTGGGACAGTTCACTTGTAACATGTACTAGTTCAGATTTCAGTCCAGTCCTTTTAAAATGAAATTGTTCATTCATAGTTCTTAGGTCAAATCAAAATCAAATCAAACTTTTTTTGGCACTTTTCATGCAGAACAATTCAAAGTGCTTTACAGCAACATAGCAACAATACAAGAATAAATACCCACATACAAATACAAGAGCACACGCAGGCGCACACACATACAGGCAATGGCCATCAACGCTACAGAACGCTTACAGAATGATAGGCGCAGAAATAGAAGTTGCAATTAGTATAAGACAAGAAGGTGTGCGGTGGCATAGACAAGAAGGTGAGAAATATTTTAAGAAGGTAATAGTTCAGAATACTATAAAGTTAATATGAAGTTTAGTACGATGGTTGATGTACTGGGGCAAGTAAAATTTAAAGTGCAGTTAGATTTATAGTTTTAACTGTATCCCTATCTAGCAACGGGTTTTTAACTTGTTTTAACTGGTCCAACTTGTTTTAACTTGTTTTAACCTGTTTCTACTTGTTTTTAACTTGGTTTAGGTCCCTTTTGGAGTATGTATACTCCACTCATGGACAACCGGGTGAAATATAGCAACTCTGCTAAGCCCGTTTTGTACAACCATCTTCTCATGTCGCATATCTCATGCTGAAATGTTTAATGGCTCTGTACTGTCTGTCCTAAAATAAAATAAATTCATCACAGGATGCATCATCCAACATAACGACAATGACAGACAATGACGTGCTGGCGCAGCTGAGGCCCAGATGTGCATGACACATTTGACGCATCCTTTATGGATAGGTGACAATTGTTTTCTAGCCTACAACAAACTGCAACGGTTGGTTAGCAAAGTAATTCCATCTGTAATGGAATAGTAAACATCATGTCATGAGAAACATGACAAACTAGAGGCATTCGGAGAGGGCAAACCTCCGCCAAGGCCAAAGTCAATTTGCTCCTGTTGGCTGTGATATGGATTCAGAGTAGGGATGTAATTCGATCAAAATGCAGATAACTGCAGATAAAAATGCAGATTAAGTGATAATCGATCATTAATCGTTGACAAATCATAAAATGAATCGCCAACTAATTTAATAATCGCTAATCACCAAGGAATTGAAAGATTGTTATTGTCGGGAGTTTTGTGGTGATAAATTATGTATTCGTCCACCCCAAAATTGATATTAATTAAACATTCAGAAATTTCTGAAAATATTTTACAAAATTAAAAGAAAACGTCCAAATATTACAAAATAACTAAGTCGAAGTCAAAGTAAGTAACTATATTTGAAGTTGACAAGATTCAATCTTTTGTACTTGTTTTTCTTGCTGTCAATATTTTAGGTATTTTTCCAAGAAATAATATACACAACTGATTAGTCAACCAATCATTTAAAAAAAAAAAATTGGCAACTAAATCGACCCAATTGTTACTATTCCTTGACACTGCATACGAGAAAAACCTCTGCTGTGTTCCTTCGTTTTTTTTAACACCACAGACAAAAGCCAGATGTGAAAGGGTGTCAGGGGGAGATTTTTGGCTGACACAAAAAGGGCTTTTTAGAGATGGCTTTCAACACGCTAACAAGTAACATATAAACATAAAAAAAGTCCTTTCATTTTATTTTATTTTTTTAAATAAACTCTGTTGTATTTTTTTCTACCACCATACAGAAAGTGTCCTCTAAAATAGATCTATTAGTAAACAGGGCTTTGGGTTAACATTATCGCGGCCATTAGGGTAACGTCCGCTCCCATTTTTTTGTTGTTCCATAATGACGCGTAAATGACGTCGTCGCCCCCTCTCGTCAAGCTCAGGCCATGTGTCTGCGGGCAACGCCGCATTCCGCGCGCGGAGCATATGTGTGAATTACTTCACTCACTTTGTGTTTGATGCTGTCAAAATGCAGGCGAGAGTGGCTTCGCAGGGCTTTGTTTATTTTCACGTTAGGATACATTCTGGAACCCACCATATTTATTTGAATTGAACATTGGGTTTCATTAACAGTCAATGGTTGGGATAAAACAGCAAACCGTGTTGTAAATGTTGTTAACCTCAAACACACTTTTTTTGGAGGTCGAAGTGGGGCCCCAAACTCCAGTGCCAGGAATGTTAAGAAGATGGCTTTTTCTTTCTGTCTCTTCTTCTTCTTCCGTTGTTGTTTAACCGTGGCGAAGGTGCCCCCCCGCTCTTGGTTTTGAATACTACCACATGTTAAAATGATGTCACAATGAATGGCATCAAGTACCGGTCAGGCCAGTATGAAGCCGAAATTTAAAATTGTTCACAATTTCACAAAAACAAAATGTAATCTAGTGTTTGTTTGTGTCAAAACTAGAGATATGCAGTCAGCGCCAACTGTCCAAATGGATATCCCCGAAAGGCGATATCGAGTGGCTTCATCTTTCTTCTTTTGCCGCTTGTCTGCGTAAGATCGTATTCTAGACCGGGCTTTGAACCGATATTTTTTCCCAATCGGTTCGTTCCGAACACAAACAGAATTATAACGTTTCCGATTATGAGGTCCACCAATAAATTGGTGTTCCCGAGCCGGTTAGAACAAAAAATGTTTCCCGGAACGGTTAATTTTGTTCCCGTCAGCTGTTTAATGCTATATAATATATGTCGGGGCGAACCCACAATGACTCGCTACAGAGACCCGCTGGTATAGTGCTCTACAGCCGAAGTCTTGTTGCGTGTTGGGGCGAACCCACAACTCCCTACAGAGAGTCCCACGGCGATTCCTACTTTACTACTGCATTGTAGATTTTCGAAAAACTCTTTGTTTTATTTTTGAAGTTATCCCAAAGTGCACTTCCTTGAGGAACAAAATAAAACAGGTATTAACCGGTTACCATTATTTTTAAATAAGTGTTCCAGAACATAAAAAAATAATGTTTCCGGTTTTGTTTCTGTTCCCTGGAAAATACAAACAGCCGGTTCAAAGCCCTGTTCTAGAGCCGTACTTGCTTTGATGTCATATTACATGCTACCAGTCAGTGAATTTGGATGAAAATGAACTAAAGGTTAAAATGGTCTTGTGAAGAAATACAATTTTGTTGAAATGGACAAAGTTTTTATAATTATGCATTGTATTACTTTTTAAAGTTATTGTTTTCACATGTTATTGACAGGATTGGTCAGAAACTGTGTTGAAGAGATCAGTAATCAGGTAATGAGAACCAAGCATAGACTGTTTATAAAGTAGATGCAGCGTGTGTGACGTCATCCTATTGCTTTCATCCTAGCCGGGTTGAAGCCTCCGACCGTGCGGTGCCATTGCTGAATGTACCCGTATATCTGGAGACAAGAGCTAGAGAGAGCTATACGCTATGTGAGAGAGAGACACCCCACACGCCACTTCTTCCGGTTGTACTGTTCGCTAGGGGCGCCAACAACAGAGTCAGCATGAATGGGATCCTATGGGAGCTGAAATAAAAAATATTAACACCGAATCTGGCATGTTTGTGAAATTATGCCCCCCCCCCTCACACAATTAAATTTACAATTAAAACATCAATTAGAAACGATCTTTAAATAGGTTAAAACAGGCTTCTAAGATTGGAATATTTGTACTGGAAACTACCATAGGGCGCGATTTCCGGAGACGATGCTCCCCCCATACCAACCCGGAAATAGGCACAGACATCAAAACGAACGCGGTGTCCATTTTTATATACCGTCTATGGATCCAAGTAATGCAAGCGATTAAAAAACATTCAAGTTATTGTCGATAGCCTCAACAGTGAAATTGGACATTCTGCATTCATTCAGAAACAACATTTGCTCCATTCATTAACGTCATTGTGGCATTCGACTATTGGAGTGTAATGTGATTTCTTAAGCCACTGAAGGAAGTGTCTCAGGGCTGCAGAGAGCTGTGAATGCCAGCTTCATGTCAGGGAATAGTGGAAAATACATTTGCCGGATAAAATCCTACCCTGTAATTGTCTCTACCTTCGCAGAAACCACTTCAATTCAGGGGGAAAAGTCAACAGAAATCGATGTAGCCTCGTCGTGCTTTCTTTAAGCACAGGTCAACCAGGCATGTTTGACAAATACACCGTTACATATACCGCGTGACCGTTTTAAGCAGGGCTTGAATACGAAATCATTTTTAAAACGTTTGGTTCCAAACAGTTCAGACAGGAACGCAAAGATTTTGTTCGTTCTTAAAGTTCCTTGTATTGTGCAATGTTAAGTTTAGATATAGTTTATACAAAATATATTTGGTGGACTTTCAAACTTGCAGCTGTATTAACGTGAAAACTTGGTTTGAAACGCCATTACATTTGCTTCCTCGTCTGTCCACAAGATGGAGCCCCAGATGTATGGGGCTTGATGACTGACAGTGAAAGTTGGATGGATGCACAACCGGAAATAGTCTCCCCGACATAAGATGATAAAATTTTTAAACGTTTTTAACCGGTTTTGTGGACTTCGTAACGTTCTGTTTCTGTTCCAGAACAGTTGAAGAAACCTTTTTGTTTTTGTTTCCGCTCCTCATAAAATTTGGTCAAATTCTGTTTGTTTTCGTTCCTTGAACCGGTTCGGAGCCCCGGTGTTAGGGTCAACATTTTGCTCCTCTCTAAACTAATGAATGTCAGTGAGACTATGGTAAAAAGTAAACTATGGTAATGTGTCTCACTTAAATTGACTGTAGGGGTGTGCAAAAATTTATTTTGTTGAGAGATTATTTTGAACAGAGACAAGCACGAGAACATGTCACATCATACACAACACTTTTTCCATCTTGGTTATGTGGAGTAGGAGAAGGTGGTGGGTTGCAAAACAAAGCAGTACATGGTTGAGGAGTGCGTAGAATTTATAGGGCGTGCCGAAGCTGTCCAGCCAATCGAGAGACAGACAGACCGCTCACGTTCTGGTGGTGCATACTCGAGCAACCCTGAAATTCATTGCAAAACAAGAATGAATCATAGACTGTCTATGGAACGAACCCTATCCCCAATTCAGTTTTGTTTTATCGATAACGGAAAGCGACTCGCCACATGCCTCAGTCAGCCACCCACCAACTTAATGGATTACTTACTTTTTAATAGTAACAAGTAACAAACCCTGCTAATATTTTATATCTTTATAATTATATATTTATATTAAGTGAGTTTTTCAATAAAAACATTGACCTGACTGTGTTTCATTGTTAATTGTCATTAATAGATCATTTTAATACAACACAACATAATAATTTTATTTAAATTTGTGATCCGTGAGCTCTGATCCGAGGATCGGTCCGATCCGAGAGTCTGTTGATCCGTTGCACCACCAGATGCTACTGAACATAGGGGGTAGCTCTGCTTGAGGTTACGTTACGTTATGTGTTACGTGCTGATTCTATGCCTATGCCACCTTATAACTTATATGTCTTCTTCTTCTTGAACAGACTTTTTGCTGCTCTTTACCAGTTGAACTTGAGAGAGTTTCATGCTCGACTAAAATTCCATGTGTGTGTACTGCTGTCATGTATATGCAATATAACTAATTAAAATGAATCTTGAATGTTGAATGAGGGACATCACACCGCTTCCAAAAATCCTGCTATAGTGCGGAGTTGCATGGATACACGTGCCATTGTTTACATTCCTGCATGCGCATGGTACGCAAGCGCTGTCTAAAGCCGACATGCCTGGGAATCGCTGCTTTGGAGCATCATCGCGCAAGTTTAATTTACTTTGTTCCCACAAATGGAACCCCAAGTTACCGCAATCTTGCTTGGCTGCCGGAAGAGAAGACCATCGAGTGCATTCCCGGATGGGACGAGCGTGTGTTCGGGACGAGAGTGTGTCGTTACATCAGGTTCCATTCAAGTTAACTAAAATATTTGTCAGTATCTAGTAATAGTAGTATTTCAATGTTGCGTTTCCTTCGCACCGAGTTTGTGCATCCGAGATGCTTCACAACGCTGCGTGTAGAACCATGTGAGGACGTAAGGACCAATGGGGAGGCCGCATTATCTCAGAGGCACCAACTTGTAGCTTCATGGAACGTGCAGGTGCGCGCAGCCTACATGCAAACTGGGAGCAGCTGTTGACACCAGACTAATGAGCTCCTCCACAGCCAATGCGATGCATTCATTTATACTCTGCATCTGGGCTTTTTTAAACCATGTTTTTATCTGTGTTGCCGTGGGTCTTATCAGTGTCCAGTGTGGAACACTATGGGTCAATGACACGGGGAATGGTTGTTGGCATTGGGAGCGACATAAATTACAGACATTTGAGAGGAGGACGTACCATTAATACCCCCCAGGATGGGGAACATAGTTAATTGGGTAAAAAAATGGCAACCAACAATCACTAATTGCAGCCCCCAAAGGCACATTTGCAATTTTTGGCAATAAATTATTGTGATTCTGAAAAACTATACGACACAGAACTGCCAGGAGGTGACAACAGATGAGAAAGTATCCTAAGTTGTGTGACTCTAGTTATCGATCAAAGTACTTGACAGAGGATTGAGGTGGAGTGAAGAAAAGAATGCACAAAAAAGGGAAAATGGTGACGGACCGTTTGAGCTAAAGCTAATAAAATCCCCGGGTTTGAAACAGATCCTGCCTCGCATGTCGATTCAGGATTGTGAAAAATGTATGGCGCAAAACCACACCGCAGTCGGCGGGACGGCACTTCCTGACGGATGCATGGAAACATTTACTTAAACCATGTCCATCAAAGTCTCCAATCTCTCCTCAATTAGTCCAATATGTCCCGATTCGCCTTACAAAAAGAACACTTGTCAAGAGCCCGGGCAGTCTAGCCGAGAAAAAGGAAAGGCCCACGAATGATTTAGTAGGTGTTGCTTTACATTGACTGAGTACAGTCACGGAATCCCCCCCGAGAAGTTCAATTTGTGTTCTTCATCGACGTGCAACACGTTAAGACTCAGCTTGACTTGCCGGCTCATTTTTTTTTTCACCGCACATGAAAACGTTTCAAAACAATATTGTCCACCAAAAATTGTAAGACTGTAACTACTGAGTTCCTTCTGTTTTACCCACACCCTCCCTCCCTACCCCCGTACACACAAGTACACCATACGTTTTGAATTCCGAATAACAAAGGTGTGCGTCTGCGCTAGAATATTGCATTGTTCAACAGACTGTAACACTTTTTTATGGTTTACACTGACAAAAAAAGAAGAAAAAAAAAGAAATCCTGAGACAAAAGCCAAAAGCACTTTCAGAGAGACCACTAAGCTCCTTCGAGGGGACAGTTTACCATCTGGTTTGGGTTAAGCAGGATGCTGTCAATGAAACAAACAACGGATGACCTTACCTCTACCCTCGGAGACGACCCGGACAGGGGGGGCCAGGTGAGGGACGGTTATATTTGGTACTAATCAGCCGTTATTTTTCAATGAGCCATCTCCACTGAACCTTTTTTTTCCACCATTGTTTACCAGACAAGCGTACAGATGTAATGGGTGTAAAACATAGAATGTATATAAAGTAGACGCAGCGTGCATGACGTCATCCCATTGCGTTCATAATTTTTTTTTGTGCCCGCCGACTGCGCGCTGCCATAGAGAGAGCTATACAGTAGAATAGTACTGAGAGAGACACCCCACACGCAACTTCTTCTGGTGGTACTATCCGCTAGGGGCGCCAACGACAGAGTCAGAATGAGAATGGGATATTAACGCCACATCTGGCCTGATGAAAAATTGCCTTTTTCTCAAAAAGTGGTCAAGTGGAGTAAGGGGTTTTGCATCTGAACTTGTCAGTTACTATCCCAATACACCCAAAAAATAAAATATTAAAATAATGAAATAATTATTTTTATAATTTTCCTCCACAACTATTAATCATAGACTGCATGTAAAAATTACTGTGATAACACTAGTAACTTCTTCCCAACCCTTGGGAAGAAGTTACTACCAACAGCACTTTTTTTCACACAGTGGTATCGGTATCAGTTGGTATCGGTATTGGTAGCGGCACCAAAAAATGGTATCTGTGCAACACTAATAATAATGAATGCAATTTTTATGATGGTGTCATCCCACTTACACATAGCCCAGCCCGGGCTTAGAGGACACTGAAAATCATTTCAACTTACACAGACTAGGGCAGAAACAAAGTGATCTAGAAACGAGAGAAACATCTAACAAATCAAAAAGCGTAGAGTTAAATAAAATGTCTTGGGGGCTAGCGGTTAAAGATGCTACTCAAAGGCAATACCACACAGTCTTGTTGCTGTGGCTTGAGACCACCACACACGCAGCACCGTGAGATAGCTTCCTCTCACAGTCATATAATGAACATCCGCCAGTCCCTGCCACATCACCTTTTCATGCTAATGCTGTCAAGAAAATGAGAAAGGAAATCACTTCTGGATTCTTGTCAGGGCTTGAAAACGAAATTATTTTTAAAACATTCTGTTCCGAATGGTTCAGGCAGGTCTTTATTTAACGTTTTCGTTCTCAGAACCGTTCCGCCACCAACATATTGGTCCTGAACCAGTTCGGAACGCAAACATTTCGGTTGTTCTTAAAGTTCCATATATTGCGCAAAAATTAAGTTTAGATAAAGTTTTTTATACAAAATATATATGGTGGATTTTCAAAGTTCAGTGCAACTGTATTAAAGCCATTACATTCGTTTCCTGGTCTGTCCACAAGATGGAGCCCCAGAAGCATGGGGCAGTGAAAGTGGACGTAAATAGTCTCCCAGACATAGGATATACTAAAATATATAAAACGTTTTTAACCGTTTTTTTCTGGATTTCATAATGTTCTGTTTCTGTTCCGGAACATTTGAAGAAATCTTTTTTCGTTTCTGTTTCCGCTCCTTGTGAAATTCAGTAAAATTCCGCTGGTTTTCGTTTTCGATTCTTGAACCGGTTCGGAGCCCTGATTCTTGTTGGAAATTTTTAGAAGCCACGCCAATCTTTCCTCATACCATAAACAGTACTAACACTAAACACTACTCTTTCACAACCACATTCAAAACACACACAGGCCGGCCGATGGTGACCCCCGCACCAGATCAAAGACACCGCCTCCAGCCACAAAAATGAATGTATACAGGTGAAGTGGATTATATTTGATCCGCCTAAATTTAATCAGATCCAAAAAAAAAAGTGTCCATGTAAACGGGCCTATTGCGGCTTAAGACCGCAGCGCACGAAGTGCCGTGAGATCGCTTCACCTAATAGTCAAATAATGCACGTTCGCTAGGCGCGCGTTAACACTGTTAATTTAATGAGAAAATGGCTCACTTAAAACAAAGAGAGAATTAGATGGATAGACTCATGAGAAATAGGGCACATTTAATAACAAGGACAATACTAATTCAGACCAAAACAAATGTTAAAGAATACAAGGTAGAAGTCATCCCTGCTCCCATTGTATGGTCACTGCACACTAAGCATCATTTTGATGTCACAATGACAAACACCCATTTGCATGCCGTGACAGAATTATGAATGAATAAAATAACTCTGCAGACTAACGTCACTCAAAACAATAATGGCTATAATCAAAGACAGCTCTCTAAAATTCTAATGTCTTATAAAACACTTCCAAATTGGCAGGAAAAAAGCCAGCGCAATGGAAAGGGCAACTGACTGGAGCAGGTTAAAGGGATAGTTTGTTTTATTTTTTACATGAATCTATAGCCCCTTTTCCACTGGCTTACTTAAGGCCAACACAGCACAGTTCACATGCACATCCAAATCGCTTCTCCACAAGCGCAAAATGGCCAGGCCAGGTTTCAGGACCGACTCAGTTGTGGGTCCAGAATCTGGCTGTCCATGGTTTTCTGGTCGCCAATCGGTCACTCTCCGAGGGGGTGACGAGGGGGTTGTGTGCCCCCCTCCTCCCCAGTATGGCAGGCATCAATAGAACAAAGGCAGGCACCAGCAGGGGACACCTTTATCCCCCCTACCCCTCTACAGCGGCCACAGCATACAGTCGACAGTGTTGTGAATTCAGGTGTTAATCAGGAGGCGTGTCACACGAGCAGCGGTGGTGGGTCAGCCCTGGTGTATCAAAATTGAGTTTTTAAATACTGTTGTTCCCATTTAACTGAACTAAACTTAACTGAGATATGCTGAACTGTAACTTGAGTTTTTTTTATAGTGGAGAAGTGGCTTGTATGGCATCAACTAGACGAGTGATGAGCATTCTCTCTGACTTACTCCCAACTAGTCC
>OMKY01107828.1:6424-16524 GCA_900302395.1 Bregmaceros cantori | reverse complement strand
TCTAAGACCTTCTAACACCTTCTCCTCCTAACACCTTCTCCTAACACCTTCTCCTCCTAACACCTTATCACACCTCCTAACACCTTATCTTCCAAACACCTCCTAACCCCTTCACCTCCTAATACCTCCTTACACCTTCTCCTCCTAACACCTTCTAACACCTTCTCCTCCTAACACCTTCTAACACCTTCCCCTGCTAACACCGTCTAATACCTTCTTCTCCTAACACCTTCTGACACCTCATAACACCTTCTCCTCCTAACACCTTCTAACACCTTCTAACACCTCCTAACACCTTCTCCTCCTAACACCTTCTCCTCCTAACACCTTCTAACACCACCTCCTCCTGCTCCTAACACCTCCTCCTCCTAACACCTCCTCATATATATATATATATATATATATATATATATATATATATACCTGTCACACTACAATGCGGAAGAGAGAAGACACTGGCTGCGGGAGTTTCTTTTCTTTTCATATTTTAGAATGTTGTGTGTCATAAGATACACAAGTCATTGAATAGAGGCACAGCCATCATCACTGCTAAAAAAACTTTAGTAAACATATTTTAAATTATTTACAGGTTTATTCATTCCTTATAATGTATTGTCAACTGTTTGAAAGTTCAGCTCATAAGGTCTGGTCACTCCAAGGTGTCATGATGCCAGCCGTCCAGCAGGTGGTGAAATGTGTCTGGACTTTGTCTAGCGTCTTAGAATTAAAAAGTGGTCGACTAAATTAGAGCTGCAACCGATTAATCGATGATAATCGATTATTTAAATAATCGCCAACTAATTTGGTAATCGATTAATCGGCAGCAATTAATCGTTTCATGATTTGGCCTATTCTCTACTCACGTTTTGACTATATGTTGTTCCCAATGCAATTTTTCCACTGTCAGGATCCTAATTAGGCCCCAATACATTAAAGACAACACATATAGGCCGTAAGGTGAACCCCGTTTTCGTGTTGGTTCGCTCCATAGAATGCTGACTACATTTCCTTTAGCTGAAAAAAATAAAAAACGCATTTATAACTTACCTACGAAGTTTCGCATCGTCAAACGACGGCAATCTTGAAACATTCCCGAAGCGAATATAATATTTTTTTACCGCACATGATGACGTCAAAAGACCCCACGTGACCGCGCTCAATGAATCACGGTTCGGAATCATGACAACAAACGGGAAAAAAAACACAGCTTTATTGCAATCACCTTTGCGCCGCACACGTTAGCATTTTGATCAATTAATCAAACAAATTCCAAACATCATTAATAACCGGAGATGGCAAAACTACCCAGAGTTCTTACTTGAGTAAGAGTAAAGTACAATTATTAAAAAATTGAGTAGGACTACAAAGTACTTCAAATATATACTTGAGTAAAGTAAAAAGTGCAGCCTGAGAAATGGATCAAAAAGTATGTTTAAAAAATAAAAAGCACATGCTCTTAATAGTACTCAAAGTATTTTAAAAATAAAAAGTACATGCTCTTATTTGTACTCAAAAGTATTTTTGAAAGTATAAAGTACAAAAAATACAAAGCACGTATTTTTAATGTTGGTTAATCAATGTTATTGTTTGAATTAATTACTAACAACCTAGACTAATTTACTTCACTTGAAGTTTATAATCAAACCAAACATTGAGATGAATGTCTGAAACATTTGCAAATCTCGCTCACCGAACCTTTCAAACTTTGGTGAAAAAGATACTTTTCCCTGTTTTGGGAAAAGTAAGGAGCACCGATATTTTTTGTTAAAAATAGTAAGTAAAAAGTCAGAAAAAAGGGCTCTCCAAAAAGTATAGATACTTGGAAATTCTACTCAAGTTCAATTATACTTTGTTACTTGCCAACTTTGTTGATAACCAGGCATTGGGAGCGGTGCCTTTTGATGAATCTTTCACTGCATAGCAGTGCAAAACACATCGATATGGGTATGTGCAGTGAGAACAAGAGCACACCATTGTATAATTAACAATACAGTTTGCAATGATACGTTTCTCTTGTTAATATCACTATTTTATGCTATTAGTGTTACATTGCTCTTTAGTCCTATTATTGCAGTGTTCTGCATCACTTGCTGTGCCAGGGTTTGAACAGATGACTGAAGTAAAATCCCATGTGTCCTTGCACGATTAGGCAACCGGATTTTGATTAATGTGTTTTCACTGAACTTTGATTTTTTTATCAAACATTTTTGAGCTTAAACACATTGTGTTCATCAACTTGCACGTTTGTGTGGCGAGGACGCAATGGGTAGCAAAAAAACAACATGTAACATTTTCATGTTGACCTTTTTTTAAATACATGGAAATAATTATAACATTAAATCATGCAGACCATTCAGGTATTCATTTATTTATTATACAATAATGGGGGAAGGGAGGGTGTGGACACTGGCTGAGGAAAATCACAGCGGAGTCTGCTTTTCAACATATCCGGCCTGTAACACAACGCAACAACAAAAAGAGCATGAGTAACAGAAAAGTGGGACTTTGAAGTGGCTGATATAGCCACCCAAAAAAATCAACACAGAATGAATAAAATCTACAGATGTAGATGTAATAACAAGTATTCCCCAACTCACATTATGAAGACTGACATCCTCCTTATTGCAAAAATAATACATGTATGTGCAGATGACAGCCATAGTATGTATGTATGTATGTATGTATGTGTATGTATGTATGTATGTATGTATGTATACATACATACATACATACATACAATTGTTTTCTTGTGTTTACTTTATTTGAACTTGTTACATCACACAATATGCTGTCAAACGACAATGATATTGCACCATGGCATTGCCTGTAGGTTGGTTGTCATTCGGTCATTAGTGTATGGAAAACAATTTGTGCTTGTGAACACAAATTCTGTGGGTATAAATGTTGTTTACTGACTTCCAAGACGGGATTAGTATCGGTCCGTTTGCTGACGACGACCCGACGTATGTAATGTCCATTTTGAGTATTCAATCAATTTTACTCGTCAATAAAAGCTATGTAGGCGACGGCTGTTCGTTCGGTAGTCTTTAACAGGGACCGTCTACACGAGTAATATGTCGACCGTTCAGATATGCGAATGTAATATGAAATGTAACGTGTTGTACGTTTCCCAGCTAGTCACCAGGAGGAGAGAGGGGTTATTGATTCCCGGAGGTGGCGAAGAGTTACCTTTTTTCCACGTTATCCGTCGTTTTCGTCTCCATCCTGCTGGATGAATCCACGGGCCGCCAGCACCATCCATCCGCCGCTTCTTTTTACAAAATACAGCCGACATGCCGGAAGCTAACCTAGCTACCAGCTACCCAATTGGTCCATACTGATGACGTCTAAGCCGTGGCGCGCATAATGGCCGGGAGTGTTACTATGCTCGACTCGGACTAGTTCCAACATTAAACGTTGACGACGCAAACCACTTTGGTTTACATCTGCATAACTCATAGAATTTATGAGCCAGATAGTATTCAGTCACACCAATCTGGAACCTACTTCGCTTTCTGAAGACATTTTCGAGGCTCACCTTACGGCCTATTATGGGAACAGCTGTTTTTGCCCAGCACTCAACATGATTTTTTTTGCACATACAGGTAAAGTTTGGTTTGGAGGAATTCCTGTTCCGACTGCTCATTTTGCGCACCATACGTGACCAGCAAGCGGCTGTCTGGAGAAGTAACCCACTGCACTTCTTTGCCATTGAGGTTCTGAAACCATGCAGACCTTCTATTAACAAAGCAAACGAGGTACTGAAGTAATTAATTTAGGCCAAACCATTTTTTTTTTAATGAAAACTGTATTATAATGCCTATTTACTGTAATTTGCTTGCAGGTGAAACCTGGATTTCTTGATCTTCTCCCCACAGTAAAATGCAGAGCCCCCAAGGAAGTGTATCAGTTGCTACAGGAAAGTCCAAGAAAAACAGACATGGATCCACGGATGGACTCACAAGAGTTTTTGGGTGAAGCAGTCCAGAGACCCTATCAATACCTGAAACGCTTCAGCGCTGGGAACAATCTGGACACTTTCAAATACCAGGGACCAGAAGGCAACCCTCAAGATTGCCTAAAGTACTTGCTCTCCAATTGTGGAATGTCAGATCCATCTTGGGCAGAACTGAAGAACTTCACAGGGTTCCTCAATGTACAACTTCAAGATGCAGAGAACTCAGCTTTCTGTGACCGAAGTTTTCTTGCAGATCAACTGCCAGATTTCAAGAATTTTATTGTAAAATTCATGATTTGCATGGCACGGGATTTTGCTTCACCATCGATGGCATCAACTCATCAAGGCATCAGCCACGAGAATGACATGCTTACTGCTCTGACCATCCGCAAGCATTGGGAGCATGAACCCCATCCATACATTTTCTTCAATGCGGACCACGTCTCAATGTCCTTCTTGGGCTTTCATGTAACAAACCGCCTGGGCACAGGGACATTTGATGCAGTTGATCTCCACACTCAGAAAGTCATCATCGAGGATGTCATGTCAAAGGATCTTTTTGAAGGATTGGAGCGACAACGTATCAGCCTCACTGGGGATTTTGACCGACTGCAACGGCAGGACAAAATTAAGCTCATATCGCGTGTTGTTGGAGCCAACAAAATCAACGAAATGGGAGATTTTGATCCTGACCCAACATATGAGCTCACCTCCGACAATGTGAGAAAAATGCTGGCCATTCACATGAGATTTCGGTGTGGAATCCCAGTTGTCATCATGGGAGAGACCGGTTGTGGGAAGACGCGGCTTGTTCACTTTCTGTGTGACCTGCAGAAGGAGGGACGAGCGATCAACACCATGATACTTCTCAAGGTTCATGGTGGAACAACAGCAGAGATGATTTACAAAAAAGTTCAAGAAGCAGAGGTCCTTGCTTTGGAAAATTCCAAAGCAAGCAACCTGGACACCATCCTATTCTTTGATGAAGCCAACACCACAGAAGCCATTTTTGCCATCAAGGAAATCCTGTGTGATCGGACGATTCAAGGGAAGCATCTAAGGCCAAACAGTTGCTTGAAAGTGATTGCTGCTTGCAATCCATACAGAAAGCACACAGCACAGATGATCAAACGTTTGGAAAGAGCTGGTCTAGGGTACAGGGTGACTGCTGAGGAAACCGAAGATCGCCTTGGGAACGTACCTTTGAGGCAGCTTGTTTACAGAGTTCAGCCGCTACCTCTGAGCTTGGCGTCACTTGTTTGGGACTTTGGTCAGTTGAGTACTGTCACAGAAGACTCCTACATCAAGCAAATTGTTCAAAAGAAAATGGCCAGCCATCACTTGCCAAGGAATTGCGAACGTGTAATTCGGAAAGTTTTGGCAGCTTCCCAGGAATATATGCGTCATCAGAAAGATGAGTGCAGTTTTGTGAGCCTGCGAGATGTGGAAAGGTCATTGAGAGTTCTTCAGTGGTTCTACAAGCATGCCAGTGACTTCCCAAGCTTAGCCAACTTTTCAAATGAAGACAGAGTGTTTAGATGCCTTGTTCTTGCAGTTGGCGTTTGCTACTGTCCATCTCTCACGAAGACAAAGCACTACCTCAAGCACATTTGCCGATGGTTCCCAAATCCCCTTGAGTCGGTTGAAGCACTTCAGAAGGAAATTGCAGCTTGTCAGGATTTCGTACTAGAAAACGTGAGAACAAGAGGAACAATTGCCAAAAATACAGCCCTGAAAGAAAACGTCTTCCTCATGGTGATTTGCATTGAACTCAAAATCCCGCTCTTTCTGGTCGGGAAGCCGGGGAGCTCCAAGTCGCTGGCCAAAACCGTTGTTGCTGATGCCATGCAAGGACAGAACTCACATGCAACTTTGTTCAGGAAACTCAAACAAGTCCACATGGTCTCCTTCCAATGCAGTCCTTACTCAAGCCCAGAAGGCATAATAGGCACTTTCAAGAACTGTGCCCGTTTCCAGAAGGACAAGAACACAGATGAATATGTGTCAGTGGTCGTTCTAGATGAGATTGGCCTGGCTGAAGACTCTCCGCAGATGCCTCTGAAGACACTTCACCCGCTCCTTGAGGATGGATGCATTGACAACGACAGGCCAGAATCGCACATGAAAGTTGGTTTTGTTGGCATCTCAAACTGGGCTCTTGATCCAGCCAAGATGAACAGAGGAATATTTGTGACGAGATGCGACCCCAGTGCAACAGAGCTTGTCGAAACAGCCAAAGGTATTTGCTCTTCAGATGAAACTGTCTCCAGGAAAATCAAACACCTCTTTTCACCTCTGGCAAATGCCTTTTTGAAGATTTCCAAGAGAACGGAACAGAATCAGTTCTTTGGTTTGCGGGACTTTTACAGCCTTGTCAAAATGCTGTTTTCCATAGTCAGCGAATCAAAGAAAGAGCCAGATGATGACCAATTGGTGAAGGCCATCTTGCACAACTTCAGTGGACAACCCGAAGGTTTTGACCCTTTGGAATTCTTCCAAGCGGTTTTACAAAACCTCAGCGCAGTTTCACGTCCAAGTACCCTGCAGATGATCAAGGATAATTTGGACTTGGACAGTGGGCATGAGAGGCGCTACCTGCTTTTGCTGACCACCAACAATGCGGCACTCCACATCATCCAGCAGCACATCTTTTCTGACAGAAACCAAGTGATGCCACCTGAGATAATTTTTGGTTCAGGATTCCCGAAGGATCAAGAATACGCCCAGGTCTGCAGAAATGTGAACCGTGTCAAGATGTGCATGGAGACTGGGCGCACGGTCATTCTGCTGAACATGCAGAATCTGTATGAGAGCCTGTACGATGCCCTGAACCAATATTATGTCTACCTTGGTGATCAGCAGTATGTCGATCTGGGTCTTGGCTCGCACAGGGTCAAATGTCGTGTACACAAGATGTTCAGACTTATTGTGGTTGAAGACCAGAAGAAGGTCTATGAACAATTCCCTGTGCCCCTCATCAACCGACTTGAAAAGCATAGGGTTACCAGAAGCACAGATTTGACAACATGGCAACTCCGGGTCCTGAAGAAGCTCCAGACTTGGGTGGAGGCCTTTTTAGGGAGGGCCTGCAATGATTTCAACTTGCCTTCCATCTTTGTTGGTTTCCACAGTGATGCATGTGCCAGTGTGCTTTTGCAAAACATGGCAAAGGGACCACAGGCACTTTTGGAAAACAGAGCAGCTCAACAAAAGGTGCTTGAGCCGAACACAGCAAGCAAAGTTGTGCCAATTACTCAAGAGTTGAAAGCACTTCATGAGCATGGACACATCATGAAACAAGATTCTGTCACTGTCAACGCTTCTCCTGAACCTGAAGAAGAGGCATTGGAATTGGCAAAGCACTCCCTGTTAAATTGTGCTACACCAGACTCTGTGGTGCGGCTCAAGTATTCAGACCTGGCAGATGCAGAGAAAGAGCTACTACTGCAAATCTATTTCCAGCAACTGCATCAACACTCACTTCTGGGTTATCTGGAAAAGATGATGAGCATGTCCCAGTCCAAGCACTACTTTGAGGTAATGACCCGTATCAATTTCTGGTCATCATGCTCCCCCACCTTTTGTATATTTCAATAATTTTCATCAATTTATCTTTGTTAATTTTCACCCCAAACAGATAACTACATTCTCCAGCTTGCTAACAAAATCGGACCTGAAGAAGTTTGCTTGTGTGCTCCATCTGGGAATGGACAGATTCTTACTGCTGTCCCTACATCAATTTGACACCGATGCCTCGTTCTCCAGCAAACTACGGTAGGTGATAGCAATGTTTAATATTATTTTTCACAGCAAAATAACAAACCTCTAGTCATAATCCACCATAGGTAATGAAATGGGAAATTTCCAGCTGCAACTGTTCTTTTATTATTATTCACTGATTTATGATGATTGACTGATATGCTCAAAAACAGAGACAATTCAAGGGGTTTTCAACCAAAAAAAGAGGAATGGAGTAAGAACTGATCCATAGTTTCTATTAACTCTGTTAGGAAGTTGTACTGTCATTCTTAGAAAGTAAACCGTGCTATCTACCATGACGGAGTGGGTCAGAGTGGTGGTGACCTTCTGGATGGACTATATCTTTTAGGGTTGAAGTTGATGGAACAATTCCATAGCGATGCTCTTACTCATGTCTGTGTGCTACAGGGGCTTCCTGCAAGATGCTGGAACTTCCACCCATGTTCTGATTGTCCAAATGGATCTGGAAGATGGCTGCAGTGAAGAGCTCATTGCCTCGGCAAAGTACGATCAATATGCATTCTTTTGAGATCATGGGTTTCTGGTTTTGCGCTGTAAAAATGATAATTATTCCATCCAACATGAATTTGTAATTTGAATATGCGGCACACTGGCAATTTGGTCGGGTACAGAGTTGGGTGTACCGTTAATAATAACATTTCAGACGTTACACTAACTGATTACTTTTTGAGCAACTTTGTAATCTAACGTGTTAGTTTCCCTTGACAGGTGATCCCGTCCTAGTTATATTTTTTTCTGAAGAGATATGTTACTTGTTCGTTTTTAGTATATATTCTCCAAAAACGCTGCTGCAGCTGTCTCGCTTGTGCTGGTGGGGTGTCACCAGGTGGTCTGATCGCCAGAGATGGCAAGTAACGAAGTACAAATACTCAAGTACTGTACTTAAGTCGTTTTTTCATGTATCTGTACTTTTAGAAGTACTTTTTTCTCTGATTACTTTTTACTTGTACTGAGTAGATTTTTAACAGAAATATCTGTACTTCTACAGGTTTGTTACTTTTTTTGCACACGGATGGTAGGTTCTAGGGATATGTAATAGTGTGAATGAGCCAGTAGGGGGCAGTAATGTTGGCAGTGGGGAAAAAGTGAATTTCATATACAATTTCATTTTTGTACTTTGTACTTTATACCTTTGAGTAAATTTTAGAGTCTGTACTTTTTACTCTACTCGAGTATATATTTGGATCAGTACTTTGTAGTCTTATTCGAGTTGTTTTTTCACAAATGTATTTTACTCTGACTTAAGTAAGAAATTTGGGTACTTTTGCCATTTCTGCTTTTAATGTACATGCCCTTTTGGGACAAATAAAGTTATTTGAATCTGAATCTCGATGCTAAGCTATGCTAGCAATGTATTGCTGCACACAAAAGACAGTGCACGCACGAACGCAAGATAGGCATGTATCAACTCGGCCAAGATCTGAGAAGACCATATTTCAATATGAATTTTGGGTGATGTTCTCCTCAACATCACACCCCCACTAGCCTTGACGGCTAATGTGGAGTTTCGGGTAATTCAGCGCCTTCCACTAATTTATTTCCCAGCCACGGCTGAAGAATGGGAACATATATTATTGCAAAAAAACATAGCGTCCAAAAACGAATGGGCTGTTTATCAAGGCATTGTTTCACAGGTAAAGTAATAGCTTCCTCTGGCTGTCTATGCTCGACTGGGAGTCACACCAAACTGCTGTCGTCATGACATTCCATCAATTGAGTCCAGATCATTAATATAATAACTGGCAACGCCTCTAACATCATCAATTTCTCTCCCATAACTAACTTCACTCCAATCGCTCGACTCTGTCACAATAAATAGACAATGATATTCACAGTTATGCTTGTGTAAGATGTGTGTGTAACCACTATCTTGGAAGTTGTAAAAATATATTATTCCATCACGGAGTAAGGAGCATTTCCGTTTAGGCGCGGGCCGGAAGTCGCGCGCGAGGAGGAGGGGGGCTCTCTCTCTCCGCGGCATGGACAGGTGTCGGATGGACGGAAGAGTGTGTCGTGTTCAACTTTTTAACACACGGCGGTTTATTGTTTTTTTTGACGGTTTCAAAGTGAACGGTAGACGAGTGTCCGCGTCTTCTGATCGAGAGACGGGAGTCATCTGCGGAAACGTCATTTTGTTGTTTTACACGGAGTTTGACTAAAATGATTCGCGGCGATCTCGCGCGCGATCGGACGGATCCACCACGTCACCTGGACAAGACCGGACAGCGCTCACACGGCGGTTGGTCGGGGAGGTAGCGCTTGGTCACAAGGGACGCGGGAATCCGTAGTAACTAACTGGGTTCAGTTGGTGTACTATTGCTTCCGACGAGTGTTCATTATACCGTCGGGTATTCTAGACGTT
>OMKY01107634.1:7497-17592 GCA_900302395.1 Bregmaceros cantori | reverse complement strand
CGGCGGTAAAAGTTTCACGGTAAGACTATTTTAAAAATGATAATGTTTATCTTCTTGGGCATGCCATACATCATTCTTTTCAGATCAATCGTGGCAACACGGAAAAAAATACGAGGGAGTGATTATATTTTTCTCTCGCCCGCGAGACGCGATTTTCGACGTAAAAACATAACTTTTGTTTAGAAGCCTGGATAAGTGTGTGTGTTTCTGAAAAGTTACTTAGTCTATCGTACCCATATTTACAGATTCCAGAGCCCACTTATCCACAAAGAAACTGGAATTTTTATAGAATTTTAGAACAATGTTTACCTAGTTATAAAAAATTCCAAATTGAAATGTCTAAAAATGTTAAAAATAATGACTCCTAACAAAATTATTAGAACCCAAGATTATATATATTTATCTTTGTTATATTTCTATCCCCTCATAAATGTATGATGAATTGGTCTTACATAGAAAAATGTAAAAAAAAAATCACCACTATCTATGGTTTTTTTGAAATTCACTGAAATGTGGGACCCCACATTTTTTTTCTTTTTTTTTACCCCCTCCCATCCATTGGGGAGGGGGGGTGTACACATCACATCATAAAAATATTTCAATAGTCTAGGGTGATAGCTTAGGGGGTTAGAAAAAAAGGAGCCAAATTGTGTTTAGCTTGTGACAATGTTTGATATGTTAAATCTGTGCTTATTTGGTGGCATGCTTTATTGTAGCCATATGGCTTGGGGCCCAGGGACTTAAGTATTTGTACTTCGTTACTTGCCATCTCTGCTAATCGACTATTGAAATAAACTTTAGTTGCGGCCCTATCCACAGCAATGCACACATGCCGGGCTGCACGGGGTGCGAGCCTTGGCTCGGTCCTACCTCCTCCAGGTCCAGCTCGTCTGGGCTCTGCGGCTTCCTGAATCCTCCCTTGCCTCTCCTTAGAGGAACCACCACCACGTACACGTTCCTGGATGGACACACACACCCCATCAGACCCCCAGCGACCGTCGTCCTCAGTAGCCAAGGCACGAACAGCTCATCACCATCACCATAATCATCAACATCACTGCCCGACACACACACACGGGGACACACACAACACAGGCACAAATGCACATAAAGACACATACACATAGTGACACACACACACACACACACACACACACATACAGAAACCAAAAGATAGACACACATACACAAACACAGAGAGACACACACACATACACAGAAACCAAAATAATTTCACACAGCCACATTTGTACACAAAGACAGACAGACAGGCACACACACAAAACCACACCTGTACACATAGACACAGAGAGAGGCAGATAGACGCACACACACACACACACACACACACACATAGACTCAAACACATAAATGAACATACACAGGCGCACACATATATAGACGTATACACTTGGTAACACACGTAGAAAAAGGCACTCACACTCAGATAAGTACCACACACAGCATGCTTTGACACAGACAGAGTGACAGGCAGACCCACGCACAGACACATAAAGACAGAAATACACAAACACACATCATTTGGCATGGATAGACACACACCACGACTCACTCAGAACAATCACTCCTTGGCCTACTTAGAAGTACACACACACACACGCACACACACACACACACACTCAGTTCCAAACACACAAAAATGACATCATCATCTCCTGCATTGCTCTATTTGTGAGTTTTCTTGTGGGATATTTATTTCTATTATTATTATTATTATTATTATTATTATTATTATTATTATTATTATTATTATTATTATTATTGTTATTATTATTATTGAATGAACTCTAGCAACATAAACAATAAACATCTAACCATAAGCAACAACAATCTCACCAAAGATGCCTTGTAAAGTGAAACCATACATGGTTGTACTGATAACATTTTTTTTTAAAATTCTGGATCACATGAAGGACAATAGATGGAAAATAACAGTGCTAAATCTGATGGAACCATTTTGTTGTTGATTTATGGATGACATGCTGTCCTTTAAATGAAGTTATTTATTTCTATTTCTTATTTTTTATTCGTATTAGTATTATATTGATCTCACACCGCACCTAACGTGCCCCGTTCATGTTAATGGTGCTGTGTCTACTGCAGCGTCCACAGTTCTCCTCTCCTTGTAGGAAAAAAGGTAACTCTATATGTGCATAATATCTGTATCGTGTGACTGGCCAAATTCAACGATTCACAGAGAACTAGGTGGTTGGAAGTGATGAAGATAAAGGATGATGCTCAGGTATTCACTCGAAACAAATGAAGCAAAGCATTGAAAATCTTTCATATTTGCTGGTGTTGTATACGGCGCCCCCGAGGGTTAATAGCGCCGCTTCCGAATGCTTTCTGTTGCGGGCGCTGCTGCCCCGCTCAAGTGCCGCCTTTCTGACGAGTGGAGCCACGAAGAAGTGTAAAGCCCCCTGCATACTTCACGGTGGGGTGGGGAGCAGACCGCCGTGGTGTAGTTTTTTGCGCTCAAAAAACTACACCACGTTACTTGTCGGTGGGACGCTCCCCACCTCTCATCCTGACCATAGCCCTTGTTTCTACTAACCGACTTCACCTCGTGGCTGTGATTGGTCAAGACAGAGAGTAGGCGGTCCCCGTTTTGCAAGCAGGCCCACAAATCTCTCTCGCTCGAGACGAGAGGAGACAAGGGAGGGGGGGTAGAGGGAGGCGGGGCACCGTGGTGATCTGGAACTATGACCACTTTCTACCCAAACCGTTGCGACGGGGGTCACGTGATCACCTTTACGGCGCCCAACCCTGCGGATCCGAGGGAGGGGTTCATGACAAATCTGAATATATTCATTCATATAGATATTATATATATAACTCTGATCTTGTAAGCGCGGCGTAAATATGGACCCGATTGGTGAGCATGTATACAGGTGAAGCGGATTATATTTGATCTGCCTAAATGTAATCAGATCCAAAAAAGTGTTCATGGAAACAGGGCTAATTATTCATCGTATGATGTGGTTTTGGAAAGTGGTAATTGTGTTACTCAGTTTTGTTGTCCAAATCCCACTTTGAATTGTGTGTGTTTTGCAGAAGTAACATGGTATGTTTAATATGCAAATTTACTTGATCGGGGTGCGTGACTCAAGTGAGGGAAGGATGATGGTGACGGTAGTCTCGGAGTCGCGCGTGTGGTCGACCTCGGGGCGCCGGATGGTAATGGCCGGGGAGGTCTGGGCCACCATGCGGTGCCGCAGACCGCCCATGTTTCCCTCGGGCGACGTGATCTTGAAGTCGTATTTGGTGTCGGGCTTGAGATTGGGGATCACGGCCCGCCGGGCGTGAGCGTCCACTTCCATCTTTAGATGGTTGTACTCCACCTGGGCAGACAGAGGTCAAATAGAGCTATTCATCAATGAAAGTGATTGATTTATCGGACACAATTGTTTCAATGTCGGTATGTTCTTTGGTCTAACATGTTTAATATATGTTAGTTGCTAGTCCCCAGCGACACGGCCCTGTCCATTCACGTACTGAACACTGTTAAGCCTCACAGCAATACAGCAACAAGTAAGCATGGGTCAAAAACCAATATGTTATTAACTAGGACGGAGGAATAAGCTTCATGCCAATACAAAAATGGCAACGTTAATGTCTGTGTAATGGAAATTGGTGTAATAAACAGATTTTCATTACAAAAATAGAGATGATCTGGATCACAATCTAGATTGTTTTTAAACAATTATTCACAAAATGTGTCAAAAGGGACAATTTTCATGCCATTTTAACCAGAGGCGCAAATTGGCGCCTCTGGTTAAAATTGAGGCGAAAATGTGTCCGATCACCATCCTGATCCAGCATTTGTGAAGGATTCTTCACAAAAATGTTGCACCTTTTGAGTGCTCCTAGTTTCTATTTGTAGCATGTGTACGACGTAAAGTTGCTATCATCTTAACCCTTCATGCAGCTAATTTGCAGGTTTATCTCACTCCTATCCACCGGTTGTTGGGGTGGATGTGCATGTGAACTGTGCCGTGCTGGCCTTAAGTAAGCCAGTGGAAAAGGGAATATAGTCTCACTTCCCTTTGTATTTCTCAGAGATTTTGGGGAAGTATGATGCTCTTCATACATAATCTTCATATATTCAACAGTGGAAACCATTTGACTTCAGCATCAAGTGGGCCCAAAGGGCACTAGCGAGCCTGGCTGGAACACATTCCATTACGTTGAGTGTCTGCACACTCACTACGTTACATTATATTCACTTAGTGAAGGCTCTTACACTGACACTGACTGATTAGTGGTTAAGGTGGGTTTTAAACAACACGTCTCTTTTCTAAACGGACACTTTGTTGGAGGCCGCGCAGGCAACGTTTGCCTCATCCGCAGCAACAATAATTACATTTGAACAGTGTGACGATGCTGATAAAGTGCCATTACATATTGATGAAAATGAAAAACAAACAAACAAAAAACAAAAACAAACAGATAGGCTGGATTGCCCTAATGTGGGCCCTTTTTTGCAGCCACTAAAGTGGGTTCACTTCACTGTTCCTAAGGTGGGACAGTGAAATGTAGTGTTGAACAGTTGAACTTAATGTTAGGCCATAGTTTACTTTTACTATAGTTTCACTGACATTCATTAGTTTAGGGAGGAGCCAGAGCCTCTGTAACTTCGGTATCCCACATTAGGCAGTGGCCAACATTAGGGCAACCCTAAATTCTGCAGTTTCATTGCAATTCAAGGAATTGTAATACTTAAAGGTCCTCAAAATACTGCACACATTATTATATTTAAGAGGCACACACACGCACACACACACTGAGATATATATTGACACTAAAATATACATATGCTGGAAGGTAATTCACTTATCAATCAACTTATAATCAACAACAACAAAAATTCTCAGTGACATCACACAACACCAAACTTACAATCTATCCATGGTAACAATTCCACGAGAAATGTAAAATATCTACTTATTTGGGATTGGAGTAGACACTTTAAAAATGCACTGTGCAAGGTGTCCTCATCGCTTCCTTCGTTCATCTTGAATGTGGTCTGAAGAGCTCGAGTGAATTAAAGTTTCTGCCCTGAAGTGCAGGACCGGCAATGAAGATAAAGATTTTACGATGCAGTGTACGAGTTGGAATTGAATAAGGATTCTCTCGGTTACGACTGCTGTGTGCCTGTGGACCCCCGCTGCTGCTCTGTGATTTCCCACCCCTGTGAGCTGGGCTCCCCAACCATTCTGTGGAAAAAAATAGAAGTGTCCTGGATTTGGTGTTTAACACGCTGGTACTCGCTGGTGCAGGGATGTCTGATAATAAAAAATTAATTAAAAAAGTGCTAATAATTATAATTAATAAAAAAAGCACTAATAATTATTACTGTGACAATAACACGACAAAACACCAGAGATGGCAAAAGTACCGGGAACTCTTAGTTGAGTAAGAGTAAAATACATTTGTAAAAAAACAACTTGAGTAAGACTACAAAGTACTGATCCAAATATCTACTCAAGTAAAGTAAAAAGTACAGGCTGAGAAATGTACTTAAAAAGTATTTTGAAAATAAAAAGTACATGCTCTAAGATTTACTCAAAAGTATTTTTGAAAGGACAAAGTACAAAGTACAAAACCTAAATTTGCACTTTACAGGTGATATTCTTTTTGAGTGGCACACCCAGAGACTAGAAAACAACGTATTAACTGCTACTGTACTCAGTGCATTACAGAATATCTCCTCCTACTGACTCATTCAGGCTATACAAAAAAAAAAGAAAAAAAGTAATGACCCTGTTTTGGGAAAAGTAAGGAGTAGAAGTACTGATATTTTTGTTAAAATTCTACTGTAAAAGTAAAAAGTACTCACAGAAAAAAAGTACTTCTAAAAGTACAGATACTTGAACATTCTACTTGAATAATGTTCAATATATTCTACTTGTAAGAAAAAGAGACAGGGGGCGAGGGGATGAGTGCTCATCGTACTTCTTTACGGCCCCTTCTTCAAACTGTCATGTAATCCAAGGTCTAATGGGTGACTTGCCATAGATGTGAATGGCTAGTCCTCAGTCCATGAATACTTAAACTTGTTTTTTTTTTTCAAAAGTTTTTTTTCTTTATTTAACAGATCCTTCCCCCGACTCTTCATCCCAGTTTCCAGATTAATCCTTTCAATAAAATATGAAAAAAAACTAAGCTTGCCCCCCCACCCCCAAATAAAAAACACCTTTTAATACTTAAAAATAGTACAGATTAGGTGAACTTCATCGCCTCCGGATCCGACATAAGTTACATGAGTCTGCTAGGGGCGTCAGCCCTATGTTCCGAAATCCCTATGTTCCGAAATCCCGATGTTCCGAAAATGTATGGGTCATTTAGGGGTTAGGGTTGGGGTAGTGGTTAGGGAAGGGGTTAGGTTTAGGGTAGGTGTTAGGGGTTGCCCCATACATTTTCGGAACATAGAGATTTTGGAACATAGGGACTTCGGAACATAGGGGTTAAACTGTAGGCATAATGTTTGTTTTTTTTTTTACTTTTTTCAAAGCGGTAATAAGCAGGGATTTGAACTTAAGGTGTCTTGGCAGCTGCTGGAACTACAATACAAATAAACTAAAAATAATTAAACTAATCCACTGGTTTACTTTTTTCAAATAATGTAGACAGTAATGTCTTGGTCTAAAGTAGTCAGTAGTCTAATTACTTTTTTGACTGAATGGCAGTGATTGTCTTAAATGTTCCGCTGCTTGATTCTGCTACGGCTTTCATCAACGACAGTAGCTGTGTCAGAGAACAACCTGCCTTCAACTATCTCTCTTGGCTAGCTCCAATAGGGTGGATTGCCCTAATGTGGGCCATTTTTTTGCAACTTCCTAAAGTTAGACAGTCAGTTGTCTAATGTGTGAAATGTAGTGTTGAACAATTAAAATTAATGTTAGACACATTTTGCTTTTGCTAGTTAGTTTCACTGACATTCATTACTTTAGGGAAGAGCCAGAACCACTGGAGCTTAGGTGTCCCACATTAGGCAGTGGCCCATATATGGATTGTCCTGTTTTATACACAGATAATAATCAAAAGTCACTATTGGCACTATTGAGCTGTTTCCATGAGTAAAACGATGCAAAATCTAAAAGTTCCTCATTTCACCTATTGAAGAACCTCATATCAGCAAGAGAATCTTTTTCAAAATTTGTTCGTGTATTTCTATTACTGGGCCTTGGTCGCTTGGCCACCGCACACCCTGATTCTGTCTGTGTTCTCTGGGTGCACATGAAAATGGATTAGTGAGGGGAAAAAATGCTTGTTGATGATGGAGATCAATGATTTTTCTCAGTCAATCTGTCTGTCTTTCTTCCTGTCCACTTTAGTAGAGCTTTGGAAATCAACACGGCCACCGCCTTGCAATCATTTGAGTCCTTGAGCCCCCAAAACGCTGGTAGATGTGGATGCTGTTGCCATGGCGATATCCACAGCCAGAGCCGGCACTCAATATGGTTTCTTTCTTCACCGAGGCTGAATACAGAAGGCATTGAAGGGTTCAGAAATGATTGAAACAATGTCACGCTCTCTCCTCGGTAACCTATCGATGAATGGTCTGTTGCAGGTACTTGAAATGATGAATATCAACGGCAGTACGGAACTTTTCACTTAGCACTCAAGAGTTTCATTGCATACAGCCCTGTGTTTGTAAATAGCTTGGTGTGTGTTCAATGCTCTATGGTGACGCCATGTTGTTCACTTACCCCGCAATTCCGACGTTAATTTTGGCGTATTGTTTGCCGTGATGTAAAGTTCGAATCACAAAAAAAATGATTCAATTATTTTGTTAAGGTTAGGGGTTAGGTTTAGGCAGTAAGGGTTAGGGCTATGATTAGCGTTAGGGTTTTGGAGGGACCCTAACAAAATAAGCGGATCGTTTTTTGAATTTACATCTTTCTGTCGGAAGAGAGGGGAGTCAGAACAATGAGGTGTCGCCATGCTCTGTGTAGAAACAACAACTGTATTCATATTGAGTGCTGTTGTATTGTACTGGTTCTTAAAGTATTTTTTGCCCAAGAAATCCATGCTGATGCCGTGAGTGCCGAATATGATGTGTATATTACAATAGGTGGTGCATGGTGGTGGTATCATCGCAGTCAGACAAACAGACAGCAATATTGGCATAACACTGTCCGTTTAAAAGTCGTCTATTATTGATTCATCCAGGGTAATATGCTATCAATCGGCAGCAGATGGCAGCCTAATAACGTTCATTGTATTCCCCCTATATAATAGACGTGAAGCACTAAGATATACTGTACCACTTAACCGTACGTATACGTATATGTCACCGTAAGTGATACCAGCAAAATGTGTGCTACCGCCAAGCTGTGACATCACGTGCAAAAGCCCTATTAAGCTTAAACACTTATATATATTTTTAGTCTTGTTTTTGGCAATACATTTTATTTTTTGTGTTTTTGTGGGACCTCTTTGGATGTATGTGGCACTCGAGGAGGAGATAAACTTTTTACTGCATTCTTTTTCCCCTCGTCACTACTACAGACTTTTGACGACGCCTCCAGTCAGATTCCCGTCCAACTTATCCCCGAGTGAAGTTTGAGTTTGGGTGGCAATGCAGTCTTGTACCTGTCTGCTTCCGCTGCCCGCCTGTCAGCTCGACGGCTGACTGCCTGACTGACAGAGGCGGCGTCTGCCTCCGCAGCACGCCGGCCAAACCATCCGACCGTGGAGCGAGCTGTTCCCAAGGCCACTGCATTACGTTCCATCAAGACCATTTCAGAAACTGCTTTACTCACCGTGTCGCATATACCATACAAACAAGACACATGCATGGCGTTTGGCTGGGATGCAGTAGACACCCCAGTCTACTGCTACTATATTATGTACAAATTGTATTTACAAATATCCACTAATTCTTTAAGGTTGACCATTTGGTCAAACCTTAATCATAACTAGAAATGACTGTCATTATAACCAAATACGAATTGTCACATTGACGGTGTATACGAGATTATCCGAGATTTTGTGAGAAAACAGCAGTTTTTAGTGATACCCACCCATAGACGGTATATAAAAATGGCGTTTGTTTTGATGTATGTGCCTACTTCCGGGTTGGTATGGGGGGAGCCCCATCTCCGGAAATCGGGCCCTATGGTAGTTTCCAATACAAATATTCCAATCTTAGCAGCCTGTTTTAACCTATTTAAAGATCGTTTCTAATTGATATTTTAATGTATATTGTTGGGATAATTAACGGTTCATTGTGTGAGGGGGTTCATAATTTCACAAACGCGGCAGATTTGGCGTTAATACTTTCTTATTTCAGCTCCCGTACGATCCCATTCATTCAACCCGGCTAGGATGAAAGCAGTCTATGTACACACCACTGTTCTGGAGGCTATAACTAAAGAATGGAAACAGGTAGAAGAAAGCTTTTCTTTTCTGATGATAAAGGAGAGTCTGAGTTTCCTTTGCTGTGTATGTTGTTGACAAGGACACAGAACTTAATTTTCTATGGGTCTTGAAAAATACCCTCACGTGTTTTTTTTCTTTTTTTAAGTTATTTTTTTCCGGCGTCAGCGCTATTTTCCCATCTTTATTGGATAGGATTAGTCGGAAACTGGGTTGAAGAGATCGGGGGGAGACATTGCAGACAAGTCGACGAGCGTAGTCGAACTCGCGACACTGCGGACGTTGCAGTAGACACAGCGCCACTAACATGAATGGGGTCGCGTTAGGTGCGGTGTCCATAACCACTCGGCCAACGCGGACCCCTTCACATGTTGAAAAAAATCCTGCCACTGGGACGTACAGAATTTGATAAAGGTCGGCACTGGATGAGTTAATTGATGAATCGACCGATATAATTAATGATTCATCGAATAATACATTAACTGACTGTTGACATCCCTCCCTCACAGTGGTGTGTGTGTGTGTCTGTGTGTGTGTGTATGCGTTCCCGTGGGTTTGTACACTAAAGTCTGTGATTGTGCATGCACCTCCGGCACAGGATTAGCAGTGACAGCCGACACCTGTACGAGTGATTGGATTTGGAAACACAAGGAGAGAGCAGCCTGCTGTCTGCATCCAGCATTAGGCTGC
>OMKY01107584.1:1982-14116 GCA_900302395.1 Bregmaceros cantori | reverse complement strand
AAGAAAACAAAAAAAGACAAGACAAAAATAAAAACACAAGTTTGTCTTTTGTTTATAAAAAAACTGTTGAATTGAAATACATTAACTCAACTTAAGTGCATCGGGCTAATATATGTTTTAAACATAAATAATATTATTAATAACCACATATTATATATTTACAAATGTAATAAAGAGAACATTGTTATTTATTTAATTGAACATGTATATGTTGCTGTTCTAATCAAAATCATATTGAATTACACACTGCCATTTTATACTTCATTTATGTGATTTATTGCATTTCTGAACTATTCAGGTGAGAGACACAAACAGACACAGACAGAGACGGGGGGAGAGAGAGAGACAGAGAAAGAGAGAGGGAGAGAGGCAGAGAGAGAGAGGGAGAGAGAGAAGCAGAGAGAGACACAGAGAGAGAGAGATAGTGTTGAAATACTCGCCGTCTTTTCACCGCAAAGGCGCTACAGATGTGACCGCGCGCGCACGCACACACGGGCACACACACACTTGTGTGCGTTTACACACACACACACACGCTCACGTACACACACGCGCGCACGTTTCTGCTACACGGGGCTGTATGGGGCAGGGAGAGTCGTGTTTTAAACTGGAGCGCAGCGGAGCGGTGTGCGGCCACGTACGCGCCTAGTCCGCGGTTCAGGCGTGTTCCGAACCGTTCCCCCTGTTCCGATCCGAATTTCGGATCAACGGTGATGATACAAAAACATTAACTATGGTTAAAAATTGTATTATTAAAATGTGCTGATTTGCCATCTCCATGTATTGCTAATGTTTCCATTTTTAGTATTCGCAGGAAGCATCTACTCTTCCATGCTAAATTATAACAATGGGTTTCCAACCATGCTTACGTGTCGTCTATATTGTATTAGGGCCATGACCCAGGGAATGGCGAATGGCATTGGGAACATATATTCAACATGTTTGAGAGGAAAATGGGCCAACAAGGAATCGCAGCCGAATACTCATATCAAAGCGATTATTAGCATTAATTACGATTATGAAACATTCCGTATTATTAAAAGTTTGCAATATTAATATTGAAAAGGTAATGCCGTTTCGCTATCCACATATTGCTAACATTTCTATTTTTTTGTAGCCCACTCTCATGCTAAATTGTAACTGATTGGGTTTTCACCCACATGTACATGTTGTCTTTGTTTTAGGGCCTTGACACAGGGAATATAGACTGGCACTGGGAACAACATATATTCAACACGTTTGAGCGGAGAATGAGCCAAACCACGAAACCATTAATCACTGCAGCTGTAGAAAAGATAGCCCATTTGAATTTCCCCAAATACCAACAGAGAAGTATCATATAATCCCAGCATTATAATCAGGGAAATTAGGGAGGAAAAAAATAGAAAGGGTTGAACTCAAAAAGCACACATGGCATGAAAAGAGATGAGAGTTTTATTTTTAGGTTCAAGAGTGACATAGGGTGAGAGTGAGGATCCTGTGTCCGGTGTGATGTTCTTAATCTCCCCACACAACACATGAGCCGACCGACAGCCAGGGTTGGCAAGCAGCGCACTGCACATGACAGCTTCTACGCCACGAGCAGGGAAACGTCGGATTGGTTACTTCATTAGTTACTTGTAGTACTGTGTTGGGTGGTATCCACATTTCCATAATCACAATGTTGTGATTTGAAAATATCACAATACGAACATTGTCAACAAAAAAAGATATTTGTGGTCAATGCCTCTCCAGGCTGCTATGAAACTTCATTCAGTGTACACAAGACAATAAAATGCACATATTTGTTATGTTTTACAATTAATTTCGTAGAATTCAGCAGTGGTGGGCTAGTGAAACTGAAAACTGCGAAACTCAGTCCCAAGTACCATTAAAAAATGGCTTAGTTGTAGGCCTACCGACGATAAACTTGATATTGTTTTTTGTTATCGACAATATTTTGAAATATTGCAATATTATTGTCATTATTGCCCAAGCCTAAACAGTGCATAACTAAAAGGTTTTGGATGCATCTTGTGTGTCAGACTATATAATATTCACTTTTTGAAACATGATATAATTTTAAATTGTTTCATAAAACATTTGGCTAGGTTTTTGACCATTTGTGAGTAGCATAATTGATAGAAAAAAGGAAACCGTATGTTTAGAAGGCCATGCAGCATTTAGTGGCCAATGCCAAGGGCTTGTGTTCTTTTTTTGCTTGTAAAACATGCAAAAAGGAGCTTCCTAAAAGGAAGCTCAAAACATTTGGTTGACCTAGCTTTTTTTACTCCATTTGCCATTATTGTTTTTTATATTTGTTTATTATTTTTTTTATTTAGTTGCTTAAATAGTTTTTTTACTGTAATTTCGGAAATCTAGCTAGCTACTTATTTTACCCGTTTTTAGACCTTCGACATTTTCTCTTAAAGTAACGCCTCAGTACCATCACTGTGTATCTAATTACAAAGAAATCTGCTGCATATGTGTGCATGTGCAAGTGTGTGTATGGGAGGTTGTGGGCCATTTTGTACCATTCTCTGTTCTATTCTGAAGCACTTGTTGTTGCTCTGCATGAAAGGTGCTATAAACAAATTTGAGTTTGAGTTTTAGTACCATTTCGCAAGTCCCTAACCATTGGGTCTCAAGATTAGACATTGAACTGGGGAAAATGGGGGCTAGTTAAGGGGAACCTCAAAGTCATTACTGAAACATTTTTGTGCAAAGACATGTTTGATTTTACTTGAGAGCCCCCCTGGGAGTTTGTGCCTAGGGCCCAACAAACCGCGGAGCGCACATGGCACTGGGGACATTTTGTTATGTTTTTGCTTCTTTGATTTGAAAACATTCAAGGAAATTACTAAAATAAAGAAACACAGCCATCATGGGCAAACAAAAAAAAAATTACCTAGCATAATCACTACATTTGAATGGCCTAGAATCTCCTAGAAGACAAATACGTCTTGTTTGTATTTTTAAATCTACTGAAACGTTAAAATGTTGAAACATTCAGAGAGCGCAAATCTCCTCCTAGGCCACATGGTCAAGTATACTAAGAAGAACCAGCCATGACTTTTTTTCCCCCCGACGTCGGCACCATTTTTTCATCTTTATATAGGATTACTCAGGAACTGGGTTGTTCCCAGACAAGCCAACGAGAGGAGAACTCGTGACACTGCAGACGCTGCAGTAGACACAGCGCGGCAGCACCATTAAGATAATCGGGGGCACATTTGGTGCGGTGTCCATAATTACTCCTCCATTAAATTAGTGCATAGAAGATATGCGACTAAAAACGTAACCTCCTTTGCAGAGGTTAAAAAAGATTCACGTCATAGTTTTGGGCAACGTATAAACAATGTCTAACTGTTCACACATACCATAAAAACAGTGGCAAGTGTGCAATTTGTCACCAGGATATATATAGCCCCCGGGGGTGATTATTTTCATAGTGAGTCAACAACCACACTGCAACCCGCTTGGGTTTACAGTTCAAAAACTGTGCTTTAATCATTGGAGTCCCAGAGAACATCATCTCCACCAAGGCAGCACGTTGGTGTGAACGTGGATATTCCACATACACACAACTGCAGAACTGCAGCAAATCATGATTTATTTAATTTTTTGGATGAAATTATGGGTGGGCGATAATCATATGGGCAATAATTTAATGAGGTGCACCCATTTCACACAAAAAAAAAAAACTGACATGGTCTCTTGTTGCACAGCTCGACGCCAGTGAAAAAAATTTAAGCCACGTCCAACTTTGTGATTTCCTACATTGGAAGTTTTCAGACACGACCTCCGAACTAGTGAGCGGGATTGTCAACACACACAAACACACACACACACACACAACTGCTGCCAACTACACATGAAGTATCATATACAAACTTTGTTCAAGAGACTTGATTACTACGAATGTTCTTCATGATCGAAACATTAATCGAATAATCGTTGACTAATCGATTATTAAATTAATCGGCAACTAATTTAATTATTGATAAAGCACCAAGTACATCAAATGATAGTTATTGTTGTGTTGGAACTGCCCTCTATTGGGTCAATAGAGGTAGATATTGTTTCTGAAATATTTAATGGATATAATTGATTAAAAAGATGAAAAACATCAAAGTATCAGAGAAAGTAACTTAATTGTGCTGCTTACAAAGAACCAAATTGGTCAATATTTCAAGTTGACAAGATGGATTTCTTGTAATTGTTGCTTGCTGGAATTTTTTTTCAGAAGAAAAAATATCCAACCAATTAATTGACTAATCGTTTCAACTAGGGATGCCCCGATCACGTTTTTTTGCTCCCGATCTGATCCAGATCTTTTTAGTATGGAAAGTTACCGATACCGATTTTTCCGATCCGATCTTCCTGATTTTTTTTTATGGTCCTGCTTACCATGAATCTGTGCAGCCATTAACAATGGTATTTTACACTTTCAAACAATAATAATAATAATAATAATAATAATAATAATAATAATAATAATCATAATCATAATCATAATCATAATCATAACATTCTCACAGTTAAGAATAGTTATGGTACTATAGTATAGTTATAGTATAGTTATAGTAAATCAAGGAAACAAAAGTTGTTTTTCATCCTTAAACATTTTCTATTTTTTAATGGTCACAGTGGAAAGAAACTGGTCCACTTTGAGAGGCATTATAAAGTAACAATATAATGTCTGTGTGTATATTTAGAAAAAAAATAAACAAAACAAAATGTATTCAAGTAAATTGTAACCAAATAGCCACCAAAAGCCTCAACATTAGAAATGTATCCAAGTATGGATATAATGCATTAGTATAAAATGTACGCAAAGATGTGGTGAATAACCACCAAAATCCTCAACATTTGAAATTTATTCAAGTATAGAGAAAACAAATTGGTATAAACTGTAGCCAAAATGTGGAAATGTATTCAAGTATGGATCTAGTAAACAACTACCAAAAGCCTTTATATATGAAATGTATATAAGTATAGATACAATAAATAGGTATTCAATGTAATCAAAAATGTGAAATTGGTATTTTTAGATATTGGGGGTGGACACCATCGGCATCCGCTTACTGGAATAGAGCCCGCGGCTCGACGAACACTATAATGCTCGGGGGGCGCGATCTGCATCGTCTTTAACCGTTGCGCCACCCGAAATTGGTATTTTTAAAGTGCAAATATTCCAGCGATGGGTCTCGACGGCGTGTCGTGAGACCCGCTGCTACGCGGTGTGGAGTGTCTCTACAGCGAGTATTTAGTCCGCGGCTGTTGTGTAAAAAAGCGAAATCAAAGGTCTCTCTGCCGTGGCGCCGCTCGCTCGTTGTGCGAGTGTTGTGAGGTAATTATAGCACATATAGTTTTATATATCAAAGAGAAAGACACCCCTAAATCAGTGTGTGTCATGGTGTATTGGGAACAAGATTGTGACGTCAGACGAGGAAGCCTGCTTCCATTTCAGGTGAAGCACGCCGCTGCTCCACCTGCTCTTCCGCCTCCTGGCGGAGTTTGAGACACGCGGGAATGTTTACATTCGCTGCGTGTGAGCGTGTGCAAGCGCCACGGTCCACTGGATGCCTACGCGCACATATATGCGTGCACGACCGTGCCCAGCAGCGGAGCATGCACACGTCTGGGCGTGTGTGCTTATCAACACGGGCTGCTTCGCTGTGTGTGTTGATGTGTGTGTGTGTGTGTGTATGTGTGTGCGGCGGGATTAGCGAGGTCTCTGTAACGAGGGTGAACTTGAATATTTCTCATAACGGACCATTTCTACCACCTATCTACTTTTTCTTCATTCACGTTTAAATTGAGGTGTGTATCAACAGTGCACATTTGATGCAAGTGTCAACCTTCGGTCGTGTCCACAAATGGCCAGATGCGTGTGCGTGATTGTGCACATACTTGTGCCGTTATTAAACACATGTCTTCACTCATGCCTCCAGGTATGCACTCTGTCAGCTACCTCTTCCTGTCTTTGCTGCTGCTTCTACTGGTGGCCATCGGGGCAGCCGTTGTGTACTTCCTCAAGTAGGTCCACTCATTATGGCTATATTGCCAGTTTTACTAGCTACAATCATCTTCCTGTTCCTGTGGTGACCACTGCAAACAATTGCTGTGTATCGACAAAGCTTTCTGTATTATACACTCCATCACTTATAGCGAGTAGTGCGTTATTCTTCAGCTGTGCCTTAACTGCTATTTTTGGCATTATATATTCATTTTTTGCGTTCTACATTGCTTGCATATTATTATATGATTACCTGAAATAACTAGAGAAATTATTTGGTAGAAATGGATTCAAGTCAAATCAAGAAAAGGAATGGCAAATTGAAAAAACAACAACAACAAAATAGCAAATCAATACCGAAAGATTTTAGCCAGATCAGTGGCAAAAATACCCAGTTTTCTTACTTGGGTAACAGTAAAATACATTTATATAAATACAACTTGAGTAAGACTACAAAGTATTCATCCAAATATCTACTCGGGTAAAGTAAAAAGTACAGCCTGAGCAAGGTACTCAAAAAGTATTTTTGAAAGTAAAAAGTACATGCGCTTAATTGTACTCAAAAGTATAAAGTACAAAGTACAAAAAATATGTTTGAATATAAAAGGCACACTGTTGATTTATCAATGTTATTGTTTGAATAAATTATTAACAACCTAGCCAAATTTACTACACTTAAAGTTTATAACCTTTAAAAGTTGGGTGAAAAATAAGTACTTTTCCCTGTTTTGGAAATAGTAAGGAGTAGAAGTACCGATATTTTTCAAATATTCATCGGTTCAAATTTACATCGGTTCAAATTTACATCGGTTCAAATTTACATCGCTTTTAAGAGCAAACATCTGTAGACATCTGCTGCCCTCTAGTGACGATCGCAGGACGTGCAGTAACGACTAAGCTGTTTGTTTCTGTGTATATTTACCCTAATGACCTCTCGTGGGTCAATGTCAAATGATCTTTCATAGACATGTATTAACATATCATGGCCACAAGGGGGCAGTAGAACTTCACGCTGAAGTCTGTGAAGAGCTATGGGCCCACCGATTCAAATACGACACTTTAAAAATAAATAGGTCATATATACTATGTTATATATTCAGTGTTTGTACACACACACACACACACACACGCGCACATATATATATGAAAAAGGCCATATACTGCCCAGCTCTACTTCAAATAATGAAAAGCCACTTACATTATGACTGATGACTTTTTTTCCAGGAGAAACAGCAAACTTGTCTTCTGGTTCCGCGGCCTGACTGGTGGAGGTGGGGATGACGACGTGGGCATAGGGAAGGCCGTGCTTACCTTGGACGACCTGGTCTTCATCAACACCCAAATCAGCAAACGGGTACCTTGGTCTCATTGGCTTATCTTATAATGTGGGTCATATTCCTCCAGAGACGTCAGTGGCATGGATGGGGACTTGCGGGGTGGGATAGTTATGGATTTTTAATGTGATTTCTATGGAAATGTCCACATTCAATGCTAAATCCAACTGCAACTAAGCTATTTGCTATTTGCAAATAAGCTATTCTTACAGTAATGTGTTTATTCTTTTTTTAAATAACCATGGATAAAACCTATGAAACAGTCATTGCCATACTTCTTTTCCCAGAACACTCAGCTATCAGTCTGGGTTATTGATGCTTTTGTGGTGCATTGTAAAAGGTGAAAGTGGAATGGAATGAACAATAACACATTTTTAAAAAAGTGTGCAGATCTTTGCGAATGTTAGAAATCTGTGTGTTAATAGCATATTTTTGTCATGTTGAAAGTGTAGCAGCTATGCTCAGGGATTTGCCTCTCTCCACAACCACTTGTCCCCAACTTCACCCCCCATGTCCTTCAAACTTCACCCCGCATGTCCTCCAAACTTCACCCCGCATGTCCTCCAAACCCTGTCAATAATGTGGAGAGTGAACTCAAAGGGCAGGCTTTTTTTTTTTTTTAATTGCAGCAGATGAGATTCTAGTTAAAAATACCACATATGTGTTTGTGAATAAAAAATATATGGTATTGAATAATACAGCCTGAAACCATTCTGAAATAAATCAATTATTTTAAAGCCATGAAATCATGTATTACAATTATTTTATTAAAGCTTTTAAAGAAGTAATCGAAACACAATCCCCCATTAGATTACTTTTGGATTACCATATTTTACGGACCATTGAGCGCACCGACCTAAAACCTGAGACAAACTTAATAATTGTTGAATGATTACTTAATGGCAGTTTTTTCCTCTATCTCTGACTTCATTTTTTACACTAAGGTTGGAGCAACGTCCTGTTGCCGATGTGTGGATGATGCGCTAGATGTGCGATGCGTGGACAATGCGTTGTTTGTGGCTCGCCAGACTAGATGCGTGGGGGGAGATTCATTGACGATGACCGTAAAATTTCATACCTTGACACCCCTAAGCCGCGGCCATCTACTGAACTGAATATTTAGTTTAACTGAACAGAACAGTAATGATCAGTTTCCGAACGCGCCCGCGAACAATGGTGTTTGTCAAAACAATGGTGCGCTTGGCAAAACAAAACAACAACACAACAAACAAGTTGTTATTGATTGCTTTACTCCTCGTCACTGAACCCATCAAACCTCTTCCTTAGTGTCGGAGTGGAAAAGTCAGAAACGCTTCGTCACATACCACTTCTGCAGGGATTTCAGTGTTGCTCTCCGGGCAGGTGCTGACGTACCTTTGCGCAAGTCCAGCCTTTCGTAATGGTCGAATCGCATTGGTGATGGTAGATTCCTTCACACTTTTCCACGCGGTTATAGGATCCATCGACAGACGTCATAAAATGATGCTCGTTGCACGTAGCCTCTATTAATGAGCGATTTATCGCCATTCGTCATCCAAGACGAATGTTTACCTGCGGAATGTTTACCTGCACTATAGGAGCGATTACCTCACAGTAAAGCGACGTCGCCTGTCTGTTATGCACAGATACAGCTAGATGGGCGTTGTGCGCTCCTTCTTGGATAGTAGGGGGGCAGCTTTCAAATATGACTTTTCGGCGGATTTTTACATTTTACATTTTTACATTAACACGGCGGTGAAAAAAAAAACAGAATAGCCGCACCGCCTCATAAGCCACAAAGTTCAAAGTGTGTGAAAAAAGTTGTGGCTTACAGATGGGTTTACGTGCGAAACACTGGGGGGAGTCATTTTGTCCCGCCCTTCTTAAGGTCACTTCCGGTGCCTTGTTGCCTATGTCAACTCTGGTACTGGACCGAGGTCCAAGCACACAAAGCACACAAAACACACCAGTTCAAAATCCGACCACTAGATGTCGCTCTGTGACCAGTTACACATCATTCCACTTGGTATAATAGTGATGAAATACAGTCAAAATCCGACTTAAAGTTACTCGCCGAATGGCCACATGTTCTTCTGGACCAATAGACTGAATGAGAAAATGGAACGGGTTGCACTGATTATTAATTAAATCATGCATTTGTGGGTCACTGATCCGCACAAGACCATTTGGGTGTGGAATAGCACACTGCAAGTTACCACCATCCGTTTTAAATAATGCGGTAGGTGTGTTTTCCCACTGAGTAGACATGTTGAAAAATATTCCAAAACATGGCAAGCTAAATGGCACTGGAAGTGACGTTCAGAGTACAAATTTAACCGGAAGTACCCCCAAACCCGTCAATAGCCCGAAAAATATGGTACTTAAAATAATCTCAAGTAATCCAGAAGTAACCCCTTCCCGACCCTCTACCACCACACAGTATCCATGTATCTCTTTATAGTAAAAAATATAGTTTTTATTCAGGTGTACTCTATATGGGGGTAATATTGTAATTAAGTTTTTATAGAAATGCTAGCAACACTGATCTGCTCTTCCCTGACAGAAGCTGAACGAAGACAGTCTGAATAGCCAGTCAGAGTTGAAGGCCACCAGACAGTCCCTGTCCGGTCGCAGCTACGTTGGCACCACTCCGGAAAATTCTAACATCGCCATTTTCGAGGTGAGGCCCGCTGCGTGTGGTCAAAGCTGTTCCCTGCACATGCTAGCCTCCAGCCCGGTGCCAGTGAAGGGATTAGTCCGCAGACTCAGAAAGATTAACAAATTAGCAGAAGGACGGAACAAATTAAGATTGGGCAGATCAGGCGTTCCCTCGAGAGGTCTGTAACTAATAGCGGCAAGGTGGGTGTTAAAGGGTGAATGTTAAAAGAAAATCATGCCACTGCTTGAGAGGGTTTATAGAACGATATTCACCTTGCAGCAGCTGGTCTGGCCTAGTGTTGCTCATATCAACCTGGACCACAAAACTCACTCGTTTCTGCGTCTGATGCCCGCACATGTCTGCATCAAATGACATTGGCTTGGATGCCGAGTCACGGGGGAATTGGTCGCTGGACGCAAATTCTTGAGTCCAGTGTCAAGGCATCCAGTGTCCGCGTCTCTTCCCATCTAGTTACGTGGTATTTTCGGGACTTTTGCCGCCTGTGACAAGTCTACAAACTCCAATGGAAAATCACCGTAAGCCACATCGCCCCACTCTAACATAGTGGACAGGAACGACCCACACATTTTTTTAAAAATGTTTTTTCCAGCCCATTCCAAGCTTTATCCATTAGGGTTAGCAGAAACAGGTGAAGATGGGGGGCAGACATGCGGGAAATACGTCGGTGGTGAGATTCAAACCACTGAATCACCACGCCATTGAGGCATATGTGTGCTTTCCAGCGCTCTGCCTAACCAACTGAGCTACTGGGCACTCTTCATCCTGTTGTGACATGTAGGGCGACTGGGTGTGGCTCAAGAAGCTGTCCGTCTCCGTGTCTGGAATCAACAGCAGCACCGAAGCTACCTTCGTCACAGTGAGTACTCTCAACCAGGGCTTGAAAACAATTTTTCTTTTCAAAGTTCCGTTCTGAACGGTTCAGCCAGGCCTCTCTTTAACGTTTTCATTCTTGGAGCCGCTCCGGCACCAAAATATCGGTCCTAAACCGGTTCGGAAAACAAACATTTTGTTCGTTCTTAAAGTTCCTAATTTTGTGAAATATTACATTTTTTATATAGTTTATACAAAATATATTTGGTGGACTTTCAAACTTCAGTGCAAGTGTATTAACGCGAAAACCGTGTTTAAAACGCCATTACATTCGCTTCCTCGTCTGTCCACAAGATGGAGCCCCATGGGGCTTGATGAGTGACAGTGAAAGTGGACCGAAATAGTCTCCCAGACATAGGATATGTTAAAATATATAAAGAACGGAAAAAAATGTTTTAACCAGTTTTGTGGATTTCGTCATTCATTTCCGGTTTTCGTTTTCGTTCCTCAAACCGGTTCGGAGCCCTGCTCTCAACTCCATCAGTCAACATGTAACTGTAATTGAATAGAATAAAAATACTCTGGCAAACTCACTGTCCAGCTGCGAGAGATGCGCCACGAGAACCTCAACCTCTACTTGGGACTGTTCCACGACGCGGGGATGCTGGGCATGGTGAGCGAGCACTGCACCCGCGGCAGCCTGGAGGACCTACTCAACAACCAGGACATGAGACTGGACTGGATGTTCAAGTCTTCCCTGCTCACAGACCTCATCAGGGTGAGAGGAACACCCTTATACTTCACCCCTATAGATAGAAGCCTGATGTTACAAATAGTCACCATCTGCATTGGAGGAAGTGGGGTGCTCCGGGTGATCCAGCACCCCCCTCTAGTGGACAACAGACGCAACTACAACACTTGAATTCAGGCCGTGCTGAGAATGCATTTTGTATTTTCCCCTCAGCTAGCTTAATCAATGTTTTGTCTTAAAAAAATGAAATGCACATATTATGATTTAATGTGTCTCATTTAATATAAGTTCATTGCCTTGTTGATAAATAAGCTAAACAGCTATTTGTCAGTTATTAGTTCATTCTTGTGAGTGTTTGGTGCCGCTACTATAAGATCTATCTGATATGGAATTGTTATGTCGCGCTTGTTGAATAGACGAGGCGTGTTATAATGAACTGCTATTTAATAGCACATCAATGATTGATCAATTATAGATACATAGTCGATGCAGTAGTGTAACATACATCAACCAACTGAGAAAGCAGTGAGAAAAACATATTTTTTGAGTGGATGTTGTGGGGGTGAGGGGGGGGGGGTT
>OMKY01107427.1:7747-18141 GCA_900302395.1 Bregmaceros cantori | reverse complement strand
CACCCAGTAAAATGCTTTAATTCATCCTCTATTGACAACATTTAACAGAGTGAGAAGATGAGAGAAACACACACACACACACACACACACACACACACACACACACACACACACACACTGATTCCTACCCTAGGTGCCCTTTCGCGTAATATGTCTTTAACCCTTGATCCGTCCTGCAATGTGTTTTTAACCTCTGATTGCCCAACAATTCTGTTTGTGGTGGGAGTCTTGTTAACTTACAGTAGCAGACTCTCTCCCCTGAACCAATGTGTGTGTAGGGAGAATGTTGTTTTAAACTCCTTGTAGTGATCTGTAGTGAGAGGGTGGAAGGGAGGGTAGGGGGCAGTGCGGAGCGGTTGTGTGAGTTTAGCACATTGCTGTTGTCGAAAGCATGTGCGGTGCCTTACAGTAATGGTCCACCAAATATTCTCCACATATAGCTGAATACGAGATTTAAGCTTCAAGATTCATTTTAATTATTATTGCATATACATGACAGCAGTACACACATGGAGTCTTAGTTGGCCATGAAACAGCTCTCTCAAGATCAACAGGTAATGAACAAGGTCAACACAAATGAAAGAAAAGCAGCACATAAGTTATAGAGTTGTATTGGCATAGAATCAGCACATGTAACATGTCAACAGCATTCAGTAGCATCACTGGGTGTGGGAAGAAACAACAGCATATAATGCAAAGACGATCTCTACTTTGTAGGAAAAGGGGTGTTTACATGTTTATGCATTCTCACAATGTCTGAAGTCTGGCTGTAAGTGGTATGGTGGATTGCCCTAACGTAGGCCACTGCTTAATGTGGGACACCTAAGCTCCAGTGGCTCTGGCTCCTCCCTAAACTAAAGAATGTCAGTGAAACTATGGAAAAAGCAAACTATGGTAATGTGTCTAATAGTGTTGTACCGGTACCGATATCGGTATCGGGCGTACTCGGTATCGGCACCTTTTTTGGGGTATCTGTATTGGCGAGTACCTTCACCCAGTATCGGGCCGATACCATTTTTCCGAAGCCGTACGGTGGAAACTGCCGGAATCTTGTCTGAATCTAGAATATGTAAATTAAATGTTTTTGTGAAAAAATGTAAGTAAAGTAAGTGAAACCCGCTCCCCGTAGTGTCTAAAATGTCTCTTCTCATCTGCTTAAATAAAATGGCCTGATTAAAAAAAAAGCATTTTTCTCAAAAAGTGGTCAAGTGGAGTAAGGGGTTTTGCATCTGAACTCTTCAGTTACCCCAATATCACCTAAACAATAAAATATTAAAATAATTCTTAAGGTGTTATTGCTTTTCTATAATTTTCCTCCACTACTGTTAATCATAGACTGCATGTACAAATTACCGTGATAACACTAATAACTTCTTTCCAACCCTTGGGAAGAAGTTACTACCAACAGCACTTTTTTTCAAGTATCGGTATCGGTGGGTATCGGTATCGGCCGATACTGTAGAGCCAGGTATCGGGTATCGGTATCGGCACCAAAAAAATGTTATCGGTGCAACACTAATGTCTAACATTAAGTTAAAACATTTCACTGTCCTACGTTAGGCAACTGACGGTCCCACATTAGGGCAATACACCCTAAGTCTCTCTCTAGTAATCATCCAAAGGTTTGGTAGCAATAGGATGGATACACAGTTGCCCACCATTTAATAACATCCATAATATGGTTGTTACACACTTCCCAACCTCTGGCTTTGGTCAATTCCATAACCACTCTAATCGCCCTATGTCCTTCTGGTTCCTGTGCTCTTAGGGGTCTGTTTGTGTGTTTGCCTGTGTTTCGTCTGTGTGTGTACGTAGATGACATAGACTGTATTTAAATATGGACGTCACATTCGCTTCATCCGGCGTGCCGACTTCCGTGTGCTTCTGCTAGTCGAGTGGGCGGAGTCGACTACCAAACGCACGGAGCCTATGGGATTTACAATAGAAATATACCAATTTTAGCAGGCCGTTTAACCTATTTAAAGATTGTTTCTAATTGATGTTTTAATGTATATTGTCGGGATAATTAACAGTTCATTGTGTGACGGGGTCATAATTTCACAAACGCGTCAGATTTGGCGTTAATATTTTTTATTTCAGCTCGCATAGGATCCCATTCATTCTGACTCTGTCGTTGGCGCCCCTAGCGGAAAGTACCACCGGAAAAAGTTGTGTGTGGGGTGTCTCTCTCTCATATACTGTATAGCTCTCTCTATCTCTCCTTGTACCGGATATACGGGTACTTTCAAGAATGACAGCGAGCAGTTGACGGGCACAAAAAAGTTTGATGAAAGCAATGGGATGACGTCATGCACGCTGCATCTACTTTAAATACAGTCTACGAGCAAAAGTCAGAGATTCGATATTTTTTGAGCACATGAACACCATGGCTGTGTCCGAAATCACTCCCTATTCCCTATATAGTGCACTATACCGGGCACACACCATTTTGTAGGGGTGTTCGAATTCTCAAAGTATCTCACAATCACCGCGAAAAGTAACGCACGTCGATGTACCCTAAACAAAGCAATAAAACCCATAACGCATTGCGACACGTTTTAAAAATGCCCATAGCGACTGACCACGGCAAATATTTATAAAGGAAAGTACTTTGATTGATTGTTGATTTGATGATTGTTGAATTTTATGTTATAATAATTTTGATGCCGTAGACTGTAGTGACCGACACCTCTGCCGTTGCTGTTAATTGCACTATAAGTGAGTGCACTATATAGGGAGTACGGAGTAGGTGGGTTTCGGACACAGCCCATGACTTATTTGTACAGAATGTATTTATTTATTTAGTTAAGCGGAGTACATTATGCATAAGCCATGTTCTGAATAACTGAATACATGAATGAATTTACCATTGAATTGATTCAATGGTAAAACCACAAGAAAGATTGAAACCGCAACTCAACAGAATTGACATTTCCTGGAAAATCTGATCCTCATTCGTCCTGTGTTCTCGACTGCCTTGTTGTCCCAGCTCATTCGTAATCTGATCACGTTGTTTCTGTAAAGTTCTATTCACGTTTTTCCTTGGGAAAAAAAAAGTGGAGAAAGAAAATTGAGTTAGATAATTGGTGAAGGAAGACAGCGGACGGTGGGAGCTTCCACCACAGTCACCACCCAACACTAACCAAGGACCAGCCATGCCTCGCCTGCTCCTCTTCCTGAGTTTCTTCAGCTGTCTCAGCATGTCAGGTAACACAATGACTCAATGCCATTGTTGTTTCATTGTTTCACTGCGCTGTTATGTGGGGTGGATTGCCCTAACGTGGGTCATTTTTTTTTGCTAATGTGGGAACTAACCTCTAACTAACTAACTACCTAATGTGGGACAGTCAGTTGACTACCTGACTGTAGGCAGTGAAATGTAGTGTTGAAGTTGAACTTAATGTTAGACACATTACCATAGTCTGCTTTAACCATAGTCTCACTGACCTTCATTAGTTTACGGAGGAGCCAGAGCCACTGGAGCTTAGGTGTCCCACACTAGGCAGTGGCCCACATAAGGGCAAGCGAGCATATGTTCTAGAACAGGTTCTTAACCTTTTTCACCACTTTTCCTGGCTTAAAGTTACTCGGGGATCCTTTCATTTTAAGGGATATAGGCAATTTTTTGGCAGTAACATTTGGAATACTGTGGAAAAAATGCATAGTGTTGCTTTAAACTGCTGGTAAAATGTGCATCTTGGTTCTAATTAACAATCAAAGTATGAACCTCTGCCAGTGTCGTTTCATTTCTTGAAAAATTCACTTACTCCAGCCAGGTGGTAGAAGGCTGTATCGTGTTAAATACATATATCAACACATTCAGACCTTTTGCGGACTCCCAGTTTAAAAGTGTGATTCCTCCGCAGACCCCCTGGGGTGTCCCCGCGGACCCCTAGGCGCCCTCGTACCCGTGGATAAGAATGGGGGTAATTGTAAAACAAAAATTAATAATTTCAGCTTTACATTACAGTTTGTAATGAATAAATTGATTTTATTTTAGCATAGACAGTACAGACCCATTGAACGTTGCAACATAATACATGAGAAGATGGTTGTATATGACTTAATTCACATCATTTTTATATTTCACCTGGCTGTCCGTGAGCAAACCTGACTAGCTGAGTCATAGGTGCCTTAGCTTTGGAAAGTATGTCCATATGGATGTAATAGGAGATGAATTATTAGAATAGTGGGATAGACTTTTAAGAGCCTAAATATAATCCTAATTAAAATCAAGGAAAAACGTTTTTTTTTCCTTACATAAAACATTTCAAAGCCTGAGTAAAAACATATATTGTGGTGGTAGCCCTGCTTGATATGTTGACATGTTATATGTGTTGGTTCTATGCCAATGCCACTTTATAACGTATGTGCTTCTCTTTCTTTTGTGTTGACCTTGTTGATTTTGAGAGTTGTTTCATGCCCAACTTAAATTCCATGTATGTGTACTGCTTGTCATCTATACACAATATGGAGAATGAAAATTAATCTTGAACCTTAAACATGGGTGCGCTAACATTAGGGCGGCTTTGGTTTAAAATCTTTTTTTGTATAACTGTCGTAGTTTTCAGTGATTTTATGTTCATTCCATTATTTATTAATTTTTGCATAACACGTAGCGAGGGTGGGGGCTGTATCGTGTCGAGCGGTGGGCATGATGAGTGGTATGGTGAGTATTAGCGCCAGATTTTTTTTCTAGCAGGAATAGGGCTGTCGCACATGACTCACTAGGGCTGTTGCACACAACGTCGCGGCATGGTGGCGGGAGACATTTTTCTGGTATCATGTACAGTGAAATATAGGTATACATACAGTGGTATTACCACTTCACGTCCATTATATAGGGGGAAAGACAACAACCTAGTTAGGCTGCCATCTGCTGGCGATTGATAGCATATTACCATGGATAAACGCAGAATCAGCACTGGGATTTGTGTCAGTTTCTTGATCTCTCTCTCGCTCTAGCCAGGAAGCTTGTCACTTTTGCTGGATGCACCAGGGCAATCGTTTTTGGGCACAAGCGCCGTTTGGGTGTGTTGTGGCTGAAGGCCATCCAAGGCGGATAACACCAATCTTGTGACCCCGTCGTCTGCGGTGCAGGTCCTGCTATTATTATTATTATTATTATAAGCATTACTACGTGCAGAGTGGCACGATTAGCTAACACAAAAAAGGGGTTGAGCCTAAAGACATTGGAAGTAGCGGACCAATGGGGGTGACGATGGGTGTCCCACTCTGTAACTGCCTGTGCCAATTGCTGAATTGTCCTGAAGTATCCTGAATGAACCCTGGTGAATACATCCACACCACCTGATCATTGGAGAACCTGGTAAGATGACCTTTGATGATTTGGAAAATCATCCAATGTGTTTTCGGCAAACCGTGACTCGTGGGGGAAACATGATAAGACTAATATCTTGCGGTTCTAGCAACCACAAGTGCAAGCACCGTTTTTCAGTCTTTATTGAGACAAATAGTGACAGGATTAAATCGGAAACTTGGATGAAGAGTAGGGGGGATATATTGCAGAAAAGCCGTAGTGGGGATGAGAAGCCGCGCCGTACTCTATAACCACTCTGCTTGTGCATGCCACCCGCCAGGGGAATCTTAAAATAAATCAATACTAGAACACTAGCAACAATATTAAGCAAATATCACTCTCTGCCTGTTTGTCTGACTGCAATGATACCACCATAATGTCTGCTGTCACCAGGCCGTGACATCACTGTGCAACAGCCCTATTGATTAGTTGCTGTGAGTTTTGGACCGGAATAAGTTGGAACTGTACAGGATGTAAGACAAACGGGGCCCCAGTCTAACCATGGCCTGCCTGCAGGGGGCCTGCGCTGCTATTCCTGTCTGTTCCCGGCCATCTCTCCCATGGACTGCCTCCAGTTCCCCCAGGAGTGTCCCTCTGGACAGCTGTGTCTCTCGAGCCGAGCCGAGGCAATCAGAGGTTCGCTGTCTAAGACTTTCTTCCTATAGACGAGTTTACGTGCAAAACACTGAGGGGAGTCATTTTGTCCCGTGCTTCTGCAGGTCACTTCCGGTGCCTATATGTATGTATATAAAGTCTGGTAGAAGGCCGCGGTATGTGGGCACAAAAACACACAAAACGCACACCAATAAAAAATCCGACCACTAGATGTCGCTCTGTGACCAGTTAAACATCACTGTCCTTGCATCGTTAACCCTTTTGTATAAATATTGATGAAATACAGTCAAAATCCTACTTGAAGTTACTCACCGAGTGGTCATGTGTTCTTCTAGACCACTAGACTGGCTGCTTCTACTAGTTCTTCCAAAAGGAATGAGACGATGGAACGGGTTGAACTGATTATTAAATTATGCGTTTGTGGGTCACAGATCTGCACGACAACATTTGGGTGAGAAATAGCTCACTGCAAGTTACCGCCACAATTTTTAAGTAACCCTGTAGGTTTGTGCTCCAACCGAATAGACATGTTGGAAAAATAGCCAAATACACGGCAAGTAAATGAGACCGGAAGTGACGTTCAGAGACCGGAGGTACCCCCCGAACTTGTCTATAGACGAGTTTACGCGCTAAATACAGGGGGCTGGTATTTTGTCCCGCCGGCTGAAATGAACTTCCTGTGTCTGTATAGTTTGCCTGTGTAAAGTCATCGTACTGGACCGAAGTGGCAAAATTTGTCACTCGAAACCCACAGAGTTTCAAAATCTGCTTACTACAGCTCGCTCTGTGACAAATTACACATCATCCACCCGCTTTGCTCACCGTTTTACATAAATATTGATGAAACACAGTCAAAATCCGACTTCAAGTAACTCACCAATGTGGTCACATGTTCTTCTGGACCATTGGGATGGCTGCTTCCACACGTAAATCCAACATAAATGAGTAAATGGAATGGGTTGCGCAGATTATTGAATCATCTTTATGCTGACTACAGTAAGTGGGAGCCCTCAGTAGCTCCATATGGTGTGGAAATAGACACACAGTTAATGTTGCAAATTAATCTGGAGATTAGTTGTCACCACCACAGTTGGGTATCGTTTACCACGCTAAATAAGCTATTTGGCACGCTAACAAAAATCAAGCAGTAAATCAAAATTGTTAACATAACCAAACAAGGTATCATGTCCAAAAAAGGAGTAGGAAGAAGCAGTATGCTTAGTTAATCCTACCCCTTGTCATATTCCTTATTTAGCAATCAATTGCATACACATCATGAGAATATTAACATATTTACAAAGAAAAATAAAATAAAATAATTAAAATATAAGTACTGCCCCATCATTACAATACTGTGAATATGCAAATGGATTACAAACACTCCAGGAAGTAGGTTGTTTATTGCCAGAGATGGGCAATTGAATTTACTCTGTTACATTTTTCACAAGTTACTTTCTACTTTTACTCGAGTAAATTTGAGGTAAAAAAAAAACAACTACTTTTCACTGAGATGTCAGCGACTCCCGTTGGGAACTGTTGGCGACATATCTCTCTCTCCCTCTCGGGCTCTCTCTCTCCGCCCTTCTCGGTCTTTCTCTCTCTTGCGCGCACTCTCTCTCTCTCTCTCTCTAGGTGCCCTAACTCTCTCTCACTCTGGCGCTATCTTCTTTCAGGAGGCTCTGAAAAGCGGGGGAATTTCCTAGGATTGTACATCAACAAGCATTCAATTACAAAAGAGAATTTGTCCTAATGTTTTAAAAAAAAGTTTACTGAAAGTTCCTCAGTAGCTTCACTACATAAGTAACTTTTTTGTTGAGTACTTTTTAACTTTTACTTGAGTAACTATTTGGACGACTACATTTTACTTTAGTAATATGTTGCTGAGGCAACAATACGTGCACTCAAGTACTCATTTTAATGGCTACTCCACCCCTATCTGTTTATTGCTCTATACATGATCTGTGCTGTTTGAAATTACCTTCTGGTGTGAATAAAGTCACCTTACCTTACCCCCTGACCCTGCTGGGCTGCTGCAGGGGGGATGCTGATCGGCATCAGCATCTACGAGAAGAGCTGCACCCTGCGGAGTCAGTGCGGGCTGAGCGGACAGAAGTTCACCGCGGGATACAACTTCAACTACAGCAACGTCTGCTGCGACACGGACCTGTGCAACGCTGCCGCGCCCGCCGGCGCCCCCTGCTGGTGGCGAGTGGCAATGAGCCTGGTCCCGCTTCTACTCCTGCGCCCCCTGCTGGACTGAAGACGAACACGTCAACAGGAAATCTGCCACGAGCCTGGCAAGCCAGAATCAACTGCACGTCCACGAATCACACGTGCATGGAACCAACGTTCGTTCTAGTCGCGTGCGATGCGTGGCGATTAGTTGGTTCTGGCTTGACAGGGTAAACTGCCACTGGTCATGAACTTGACAACACTTGTAGCTTGGGTTGGGAAGGGATTACTTTTGGATTACGTTTCAGAAAAAGCTACAATCAAATGATTTCTAACAAATGATGTTCTATACAATGCAGCTGCTCAACTCAAAAATTCCGTCTGAAACCACCTTTGATAAAATAAACAATCATAAATAAATAATTAAGCAAATCATTACACGTGTTTAGTGTATTTTAATAATGATTATTTCAGACTATATTATGGGTTGAACATACTTTTAAAGACAATGTTTTCTAAAAAGAAAAAAAAGTAACCCTTTCCCCACCTTACAAATGAGTCAGTGAACAGTAAATAACTCCCAGATGCCTAAATTATGACTGAAATAAGATTTTGCTTCTTCTTAACTGTCATCTCTCTCTCTCTCTCTCTCTCTCTCTCTCCCCTCCCCCTCCACACACACGCACGCCAAGTAAAACTACAATACATGCTGCACAGATCGGTCCATCCGGAGGAGAACAGAGACAGGAAGTGTGAGGTCATTTCCTGTCTTTGAAACACAACCTTCTGCTGCAAGGCTCTATTGTTTGAGAGGTCTGAAATCAAAAAGTCTCCAGACAGGCTTACTGAAGCCCCTCCATGGCAGCATAGGGAATAATAATAACAATGGGGCCTAATTTATTAGAGGAACTATTGTAGTTTACTCACCATGTGCATGACATCATGTTATGTTTTAATTTTTTGATATGGCCTCTGCAAATAAATAATAAAGTCAGATTTTACTGTGTATTGTTTCATTTGATGAATCAGAATAGAAATGAAATAGGGTGGATTGCCCTAATGTGGGCCACTGCCTGATGTGGGACACTTAAGCTCCAGTGGCTCCTCCCGAAACTAGTGAATGTCAGTGAAACTATGGTAAAAGCAAACGATGGTAATGTGTCTAACATTAAGTTCAACTGTTCAACACTACATTTCACCGTGTCACATTAGGAAGCTGCAAAAAAGGGCCCACATTAGGGCAATCCACCCTACTTGGAGACTCACATTCAATTTGACAAATCGTCATTTGGAGTGTCGTTTGGCGGAGTGGCTAACGCTCCTCCACTCATGTTAATGCCGCTGTGTCTAGCCTGGCGAGCCAGAACCAACGCATCGTCCACACATCGCACATCACTAGATGGTACATTGGGTATGGGAAAATCAGGCAGACGTCTGCCTGTATACGGGCGGATCAATCAAATTATTCGAATCGAAACGTGGGCTGAGTTTGGTATGGGTGACGCGAGACATGGGCGGAGTTTGGTTGTCACGCCTCCACGCCGCTTGTCCCACCCACTGCGCTGTGACGGGATAACACGATTTGATTGACACGTTTTTCGACCCTGGTTTTACCAGACCCAATGATCGATCTAATCCTGTGCGATGCGTGGACGATTCGTTGGTTCTGGCTCGCCAGGCTACCCATTCTCTTCAACCACAGTTTCCGACTAATCCTATCTAATGAAGATAAAAAACGTCGCTAATTCCGGGAAAAAAATATATAATGGAGGAGAGAAGAACTCAAGACGCTGCTCGTATCTGTGCACTATCCACAGGCACTACATGCGTGCTGGATGCGGGTGTCTTACCGACTGCGTCACATCCACCAGTTTGCCAAATATTATAATTAATGTTAACCGTTTTCCGTATGTCTAAATAAACGTGCCTGAAATGTCAAATCGAATAATTGTCAGACGTCACAAACAATGTGACCACTGTGTACCTTGTTTCCACCCAGCCAGTTTTTTTTTTTTTATTAAAAGCATTTCTTCATTAAAAACAAAATACACACATCATCCACACAACAAGAAACAACAACTTGAGCGCATTTACAATGCATCCCTTTAAATATGTGACCTTTAAGTTTGTTTTGGATATGCAGGGGGTGTGTGATGCATTTAAGCAAAAAAAAAATCGGCCATCTTGAATTCAGCCATCTTGTAAGTGTTGGCATCCACAATCTCATCAGTTCATGAACCTGCTCTAGAGCAGGTTCATGAACTGATGAGATTGTGGATGCCAACAC